>BQNB010197254.1:0-11227 GCA_026074375.1 Tanacetum coccineum | reverse complement strand
TATAAAGTACTTTGAAAAATTAATGACAATGCTTATGTAATGGGCTTGCCAAATACTATGAGTATTTCGAAAACTTTCAATGTGTCAGATATATATGAAATTCACTCTGAGGACGTGAATGAGGGCAAGCACTCGAGGACGAGTTCTTCTAAAGGGAGGAAGAATGATGAGGACATGATTCAAGAGCTAGCAGAAGAATATATGGATCAATTAGAGCATGTCAAAAGTAAGGGTGCTGTCAAAAATAAGTAATCTTAAAGATGGAAAATTTTAATATTAATAACAAAATATGATTTCCATATTTTGTTTATTGACTTTTATTTGGTTTCTATATTTTTCTTATTCTTGACTTTTTTCCCAATTTTACTTCTCCTATAAATATAGGGCTTGAGTTTATTGTTTAGTCATTCAATAAATTCAATTATCAATAAAATTCAGACTTTTAGTCTTTTATCCTTTGTGATTCGACTTGAACCCTAGTTAGGGTTCATAGTACGCTTCCGTTCTGCGTCAAGTTGCCTATCGTAAAATCAGTTGCGCAAACTTAACAAACAAAACTTGCTAAAATTGAATAATGGTAATTTTCACTTTAATGACGAAGCATCTGTGATTGTTTTGCTATTCAGGTGCTATAAAGTTTTAGAAACCTTGACCAAATAAATTTTCATGGGTTACATTAAAATAGTTGCATCATAGAATTTAATAAATTGATAAAACAAGCAAATAATTAGAATAAGCATATGCATTTGGAACATGTAGCAATAATATACTCCATATTGACAGTCATAACAAAAGGCACATATAAGATTGACACTTTCTACTATATTGCTATGCTTCAAGACAATTTTAGTTTCATTCTTAATAAAAAAGATATTGGTTAATTAAATAATAACGTGAATATTGGAAGAGAAAAGTGAATTGGTTACTCCTAATTGGTACGTAAATTAAAAAACATTGATATAGTATGCAAAGCATTTACCACATGTAGAAAATCATGCAATCATGTGCAGCTTGAATTATAAATTAATCATCATGAAAAGAAAACTTACCTCTATAATGATTAAAGTTTGATCCATACGTCAAAATTAAATTCGGACTTTGCAATTACCATATCAATTGTAGAGCGTGCTGATAACGTGTTGTGAAACAATAAAGTAAAGAACAATAAACAATAATAAAAAAATAGAAGGAATAGAGAATTGTATTATTCATCTCACAATAGAAGTATGTATATATAGTTATTTTAGAAGATATTCTAGAAGATATATTACTCTAATTAAGATAATTACTAATATTAAAACAGATATGGACATCCATTCCTTATTTATCCATAATAGACCTGTGAAATTTCTCAACAAATGTTCTACATTACTTACAATGTCAATTCAACTTTAAAGTATCATAACTATTGAGACATCACATAAAAACCAAAATTATGTGCATCATATGTGTGCATTTGGAAGAACGTTGGTTAAGTAGTATATAGTTAGTGTTTATACTTTATACTTTTAAAGGCACTAGAATGCGTATATACATCTAAAAATACTTGTCAAATATAGAAGATTTCCTATTCGTGTCCCCATCCCCAATCAACTCGAGGATTCCTAATCAAATCGGATTTGAGGATGAGATCCTCATAGGACACGGTTTTTTTTAATCCCTATGAGGGAGTAGTTTATTATAAGCGATAACATTTTTCACTACTAAAAATGTGCCATTAGCAACAACTTACATTTTATGCAACATATAAAAATAGCAACTAACATCAATTGATGTTAATTTGACCGGTGCTAATATGAGAATGCAATGAAATTGCTTAGTGGTTGCTAAATTAGCAACAAATATTTATGGTCATTTGTAGAAATACCAACTAATTTTTTTTTTTAAATTGCAACTTTGTTAACAATTTCCTTACTAAAATTAGATGATAAATGCACAGTTTAGCAACGATTTCTCTATTGTTGTTAAATAACTGTTTGATAATGGCATTTTTTAAGTAGTGTTTTTTTTTTAAAATAACTCAAATATGATGATTTTACCATTATAATTTTACTAGACTGAACCATATATATTCCTCCCCTCTTCCGAATTCTTTGCATCAACACCACCACACTAGATTCAGATCTAACACATGATATTCAGTCTTAAATTCGGTGAAGCTGTTAGTGTTTAATATATTGCATGGTAATAGTAACAATTTCAATACATTTTCTTAACTAGGTATGTATCTTTGTATGTGTAAATGCTAAAAAGCATAATCAAATAGGTGCATTTCCTATTTGAATTATTCATTTGTTATTTGTTTTTGTGTTAAAACCCTGTGAACCTTTTCTGCTGATCAATCTATCGCTATCAATACATGTTTCTCTATGTCTTTTACATGTAGTTTGTTTTTCTATATTTTTAACTGCAAATACGTACTCGAACACACGCTGATTCGGTGGTTCCTAGAACTTGAACCGGCCCGTAGGTTGGTGGGACGATAAGGGCATGGCTTGATGATGATGTGATATACTTAACGGCCGTTGTTCAAGAAAAAAATATATTTACTCAAAAAACAATACAAATTAATGAAATTTATCTTGAAGATTATCATAAGAATATTTTGTGATGTTTTAGGTTCTGTAGCTGAAAGTTTGAGAGGCAATGAAGAATCAGGAGGAATCTGCAGATTGTATATTTATTGTTGAGGGTGAAAATGACAATGAAGATAAGGACGTAGAGGGAGATGAAAATGAAGACAAGTATTTCGATGCTGATGAAGATGTTGGGAAGGATAGCGATCCTCCAAAATATGCTGATGAAGATCCTCACCATCCGACCAAACCCGATACTTTGGACCCTTCGTGGCCTCAAAGTTACAGGTACACCCCAAATATATATATATAGGAAATACTAACACTTACTTAGCCTTGTTGGATTTGTAAACCTATAACCTCTTAATTGGTGGAACACCTTGATACCGCCAGACTAAAGCCGGTCATGTGGTCCATGCTATGTTAGTCATATCATTTTGTATACCAATAGACTACAAAAAGGTTGAAAACAGTAGTTGACGTATGACTCCGATCAAGTTAACACAATAGAAATGGACATAACTGGTATATGTTCCACCAGAAAGACCTTTTTATAGCTGATGTCACATAGCTATGATGTTTCAGGAAGTCGATGGATCTTTTAGCATCTCAGAGTCTGAACTTTCTCGGCTCTCCTACTTTCTCATCGTTAGGTGGTTCATTCCTTTCCTCGTCACCTAAGCGGAGATACACTCCCGATACAATCACAAGTTTGGAGAAACCTTTACTGCCAACGGAAGCAGACAAACAACTGCAAGAACATTTTAGTTCCGATCCTTCACTCAATCCTCAATGGACGTCTTCTATGAAAAACCTGTCGCATCAGAAGTCTTTTAAGATGAAAAAAAGTTCTTTCAGCCAAGCTGTGATTAATGGTATATAAATTATGTTTTTCTAACTTAATATATAACCTGCTCACTTTTAACATAACATATTGAATAGTAAGGATATCACCTTCTTAAAACATGAAATCACATGTTAGATATTTTCATAGTTATTATGGCTATTTGTATTACCATAGTGATTTTGTATCTTGTAGGGGTGAATCTTCTTTGTGGAGTAGGACTTCTTTCTACTCCTTATGCAGCAAAACAAGGAGGATGGGTTGGTCTGTCTATATTGTTCATCTTTTGTGGTCTTTCACTCTACACTGGTATCCTTCTCAGTCGTTGCTTGGATAGTCGTCCTGGTCTTAAGAGTTACCCTGATATTGGTGAGGCTGCCTTTGGTAGATCCGGACGTCTTATCATCTCTGTAAGTTGATTGATGCCAAAGTGTAGTAGTTTATATTCCTTAACTAGAATATACACCTCATAAACTAGTTTATTTATATGATCGTAAGTTAACCTTGATTTCTTCTTTGTTCTTGCTGCAGATAATTTTATATGTGGAGTTGTATGTAAGTATATGTGACACGACTGATTAGTTTCCGTAGCTTAATTAAGGACATATTTAGCCTACATGCTCGAATTTGTTTTACAAAACAGAACAATTTGAGTGTGGTTCAGAAATTGATCTTTCAGTTTTATAAAACACACGGAGGTTTAAATGTTGAGCAATCATATTTCATTTTTTCGCAGTGTTGTTACCACTTTACCTCGACACTGATTTTAAATAGATCACCCCTATCTTCACTACTGCAGGCAGCATGCGTTGAATATATAATTTTGGAGAGTGATAACCTATCCTCTTTGTTTCCAACTGCATATTTAAGTATTGGAGGACATCAACTAAGCTCACATTATTTATTTGCTATTATGGTCACTCTTGCTGTGCTTCCTACAGTTTGGCTTAGTGACATGAGCATTCTCAGTTACATATCCGGTTAGTGAACAATATAGTGATATAGTTTAAAGCTTGTGAGCTTGACGAATTCTAACTTCTTAATTGACTTGGTATCCAGCGGGTGGAGTTTTTGTATCCATTCTTTTGGTCATTTGTTTGTTTTGGGTTGGTTTGGTGGATAACATTGGCTTTCAGACTGAAAGTACAAAGACAGTGAACTTCGCAACGTTGCCAGTGGCTGTAGGGCTCTATGGTTATTGTTATGCAGGGCATGCTGTTCTTCCTAACATCTATACATCCATGGAAAATCGAAGTCAATTTCCATTAGTCCTTTTAGCCAGGTACATATGAGCACTTTTGTGATTAGCACAATTCAATGCTCAAAGCCAATACATATTTCTTACTGAAAAGGGAGTATTTTGTAATGACGTATATCCAATTCTAAACACTATATGTGAGTGAACTTCATTTTTTTGAAGCTTTGCAATATGTACCTTTCTTTATGCTGGAGTCGCTATAATGGGATACATGATGTTTGGTGAAGCAACAGAATCACAATTCACTCTCAACCTGCCTGCAAATTTTGCTGCCTCGAAAATTGCTGTCTGGGCTACGGTATGCTATCTAAATGGAGTGTTAGGACTTTTAAGATGAGAGTGACTGAACTCTTAATCTAGATTTGCTTATGAATTACTGTATCTTTTTATCTTGAGTCTAGTTAAGAAGTATTTCTTCTTGTGTCTCAAAGTAGTTCATTGCAGGTCATCCTTCTGCGTGCAAATATTTATTATGAAAATGGTAATTTTGTCATTTAATGATGACAAGATAAGTATATATATAATTGTGGGGTTTATGTGGTTTTGAAATAAATAACTTGTGCATTTACTATATGTGGTAAACTTATCATATATCAGGTGATCTAATTTCTTTTTAGTACCAAAGATTGTGTGCACAATAATTTTCTGAACTTTTATTGTACTCATGTTTGTCATTTGTTCTTATGTAGGTAATTAATCCATTTACCAAATATCCTTTTACTTTGAAGTGAAGTTTGAGGATCAAGCCTCTAAGAACCTTTCAATTACTGTTTACAATATTAAACCTACTATGTCTTTGCACTAATCTAATGTAAATTAGAAGCATGATCCTAGAACCTTACGATATTTCGCAGTTTAGTATTGAGCAATTGTGTTTTCTTAACAAAAATCACGTATGCTTTAACTATATCCCCAGTGGCTATGAGTCTGGAGGAACTCATACCATCAAACGACTTGAGGTCTCGTTTTTACTCCTTCCTCATTAGAACGACATTGGTGATCTCTACTATGGTTGTGGCCCTCACATTCCCATTCTTTGGTAAGTTCTCGGTGCTAGTCAATATATGTTTTTACACACTTTCTCAGTTTTTGTTCCTATTGGTTTTGTGTGCATTCTAATCAAGGATTTATCTTACTTCGTGAATCATGAACACCATTATTAAAAAAAATGGTGATCGGGTTGAGGGTCAAATATGTCACTAATCTTTCCAAAATAATGCGCCTAATTAAGGTAACGAATTTTCATTTTGTTCATTTGTGGTACTAAACTTATAATTTAGATTACTTTCCATATTTTCACGGTAAGTGAACACATACTTTTAGATAGTTAAGTAACATAAATGTCGTGTTTTTACAAGTTCAGTCATGTATACACATATTTTAATAACTTCGATGACCCAAAAATGTCATGCTTGATAAGTTAAGTAACTCAAATGAACAAAATGAAAGTTTGTCACCTTAAGTGTATTTTCTTTGGAAAGTTTAGTAACATATTTGTATATTAACCCATATGGTAAATAGTTCATCTTTAATTATAAATGTTTGCATGCAAAAACTTAAGAGCATACTTGACAAAAAGTAAAACCCATTCTAGAACTGTTCAGGTGTTATTTTTTGTGGAAAATAGTTTCCTACAATTTTTGCCGTCATTGGAGCAGTGATGTATTTGCGATAGTAACTTTGAATACAGTGATTTTCAGAAGCTATTACGTAATATATGATCTTAAATATCAACAGTACTGTAATGTAGTAACTGATTAGTACGATCGTTAATACATTGGCTTTCCTTAACACCATGTTGTACAAAATGTAGACCATTTGTAAAATTTTGAGTCTTTTGCAGGCCTGGTTATGTCGCTGATCGGATCCCTCCTAACGATGCTAGTGGTACGTTCTTATTTATGTCAAAATAAACATCAATTTTGCTTTTGTCCTTCCAGTTAACCAAGCAATAAACATCTATATTAAAAATGAGAAATGATCGAGGAGAATTCAAGAGGCTTAAAAAAGTAACTAATTTCAAACCTAACCTACTTGTAAGTGTTTTATTGCTTTGTGAAGAAGTAGGCCCCTTAGCTGCACCCAAAATGATATTTCCATGTAATTTTATAGCATAAAATTAGGCACATCTTAAGGTCTACAAATCATTTCTCATAACATATACATGTTCTGGAATTCATTTTCATTTTCTAGAAAGATTCGATAACTCACATTTATGAGGGTGAAATTGTTAATATCTGTCTATTGTTCCACCCAATGTCACTTGTGAGAGTAGATTTAATATTATTACACGACCAAGTCCCAGCCGTACAAGCTTAACTCCGTAGTATACCTTAATCTTTACACATTGACTTACATAACCTAATGCGAGGTTTTTCTATTTCAGTCAATGATATTTCCTTGTGCTTGTTTTACGCGTCTCCGAAGTGGAAACATAACTCGCTTTCAGGTATCACATATAACTCTCCTCGCCAAAAAAAAACTTCATAAAACTAAGTTGTGATCATGTTGGCATTCATTGATTATCCACCAGTATTATAGTCATCTCCTTTTAGTCTTCAATTCCATTTTTAAATAAATTCTTATTATATGATCATGTGTTGCTAAATATTATATTTGCAACCGGATATTGCAAGGAATTAATCGGTTGCAAGGCTGTTTATATTCATCTCATATGTTTTTGTTTACTTGGTGCTTGGTAGGGGTCACTTTGTGTACTAATCGTGACAATCGGCAGTGTCTCAGCAGTATTTGGAACCTACACAGCCTTATCTGAAATCATTCAACAGCTTCTATAATCATTTTGGACACTTGTATCTAAATTTAGTTGTATGACTTTCTGTCAACTAGTCATCAAAAGAGACGGTGAATTAAAGTTTTTTTCTAAAATACATATAGTATTTTAAAACTTTTTTTTAGTCATATCACTTGACGTTCTCTAAGAGGCGTTCCTGATATTACAATCTTGAACAAGTGCATCTGTTTTGGAATTCCCTTATTCCAGATACCCTTATTCCAGATAGTACTGCAACAAGATTATATTCTAGTGGATATACCAAAGAAATTTGCTTAAGAATTGCAAGTTGCTGAACATGGTTTTCCAGGGGTCCAAGGCCTTTTTTTCCGGGAGAATATTGAAAAATTACATTCTGTGTTTTATTAGATACTTGGCATATTGGATATGTGTTGAGTAAGAAATTAAAGCCAAGTTCAAATTGGTTACTGTGGTTGACAGCTAACCAACATTGTGTTTTCAGATAGTTTGTGAAGTTGTGAATCGACCCGGGAAAAAAAAGCTCCAAAACACCCTCAAGTTCTATCTGTGTTTGATATTACCATATAAGCATAACACAACATCACCTGGTATACATAAGTTAATTTTCTAAACGGTCGTCAAATTCCCTCTTGCATTCAAAGAGGAGGTCAATACATAGGTATCGGGCCATATATAACTGCGGCTAAACTTCTGCTCATTAACATTAACAATATATCCGTTTATATAATATTACGAAGCGTTCGAGCCCGTGCGTTGCACCGGGTTCCGTTTTTGGGTAAAAGCATACTTTTACTTCTATGGTGTCTGTTTTAAGTGTTTGATTGTTGCATGTTGTAAGATAGAGTTTGTGATGTTGCGACGATGTATTGTTTAGGATATGTTTATCCCATTAGTTTGTAAGTATTACGTGTCGAGTGTCATTTTAAAAAAATGTAGGGCAAAACTGGTTATCACGTGTGTAGTGCTTTAATGTATATGAATTTGTAGTTGAGGGTTGTTTCATGGTTAATATATAGTGGGGTTTGGTTATTAACAACCACTAACACACAAATGTATCCCATTTAGGGCAAACCAATGACAACAAATAATTTATTGGCCGGAATCAGGTACGTATATATAGTAGTTATTTTTTCATGCATGAACCTTATATTTGTTTGATAACGTGTTAAAAAAACACATACCCTTCATGCACATACTCTTCATCTTTTTTAAAGATGAAAATACTTTTATCCAAATATATTTTCTAAATGTCACTCTCTGGCTCTCTGCCTTATGAGATAGAAATTGGATCATACGAAGTTATTGTAAAGTGCTCCGTTACATTAAACCTTAGAGCTGCAAGTGTAACCTTTGTTGTGTTAGCTAGCATGATGTATATTACACCCTCTCCCTAAAAGACATAAATTAACAAACACCACTCTAGCATGATGTATATTACACCCTCTCCCTAAAAGACATAAATTAACAAACACCACTCTTTACTCGATCTCCATTCACTATCATCACTCTCTCTTATACTTAAGAGGAAGTGAAAGAGTTAAAAGTGTTTATATAAAAAAAATATTCTCTTAAATCTGGATTCTTAAACATATGTGTGTAGCCTCTTGCTTATCATTTCATCAATATAAAGTTGTGATGGTGGTTAGCTTTTGACATCACTATGCATTAAATCTCATCTCGTTTTATCATTTGTAAAGCAAAATAATATAAAGGGAAATATGCAGGATGTGTTTAGACTTGTGCAGATTTTCCCTTTTATATTTAAGCATAAAATCATCTAACAACAATAACTCAATATCACATAGCAGTATATGAGTTTTTTTAGGTAACCATTGTAAGTTAAAAAAATTAATTAACAAAGTAGGTACTTTCAAAAATATTTAAGAGAATGTTTAATTGTTTTCTTTTCTTTTGTTTAATCATGCAAGTCCATGAAAGGTTTTTTGCAACGATCATCCTCCATCTACATAAACGTCCCCATCTCGTTCAGCCCCGTACTTTTCGACCCTTTCATCACCGACTCTTTCATGAGCTACCATGATGATGCATGACATGATTTTGACGTAAATACACTTGTTAATACGACTCTTTCATGAGCTACCCCTTCATCGCCGACTCCTCGTCATTGAATGACACTCTTAATCAAAATATTATGTTTTCATTTGCTTGTTATCGGTGTCTATGGGTGGTTAATATGGATTTGTGCCTTACATCATCACTGTCAATGATTAATATGAGCGATTAATACGAAGCCTGCAATGACATGGACGTAAAAATGAGCATAACGACGGAATCACAGATAGCGGACACCATGATTGCCGTAAAGACTCAAATTTTAATGAGATTTCTTTTATATTGTAGAAGGAAAATAAAAAAAAGTTAAATACTACATATTAATTTAAATGCTTTTAAAAGTACATATTTTGCTAAATACTTTTCTAAAGTACTACAGTGAAACATAAAACTCAGTAGTATATCTCCATTGAATTTGCAGTTTCAATCACCTTCATTGCATTCGATCCTCAATCCCTTTATATATCACTTCAAGTTCTTGAATATTTCTTGAGATCCATATATCTAAACTCATATCATTTCATCTATAAAATATGTGTTCTTGGTCGCATATGGAAGTTCGAACACCATGAAGATCCTCGTCATGGAGAGATGAAAGAGACTTCATAATGTGTGGTATACGGATGAATTGAAATGGAAGTCATGATATATATAGTTTGTAAGAGGCTTTTTCACTTCCTCAAATTAGGTTAACTAATTAATTATTCTTGCAATCTTTTCATCTTCGTCTTCATCCATAACCGAATTTTAACTCTATACTAAATACATGTCATCAATACCCGCAACCTTGCACTTGCATCTTCTTTAATGATCCACAACCCTTGAACTTCCACGCCTTAAAGTTGAATCAGCCACTTCAATATCGATTTTTTTGTACAATCCTCAAAGCATGGGGTACTCCTCTTGAAGCCTCCAATTTAATGAGGAGGACCCAATCTTTATATATAACGCGGTAAGCAGACCCATGCGTTGCACACGGGTTGGGTCAAAAAAAAATCGCATGGTGTGCGTATAATGGTCGCTTGCAGCGTGATTTTGTCAAATGTTGATCCCTTTGTTCGATGGGTTATTACCCATACAATTGTAGTTGGGTATTTGAGTTTGACTTCAACGTTTGAACCCTGTATAAATCACCTATGGTTGTATCTAATTTTTTTTCACACAGGTTGTGTCTAATTGTTGATTGCGTAATGGTTATGTGAAATGTTGATGTCTAAGTTTGATGGTGCATTTTTTTGAAACGGGCCGCGTAATGTTTAGCTACATAGTTATAAAATAATTTGAGATATAAGTTAACTTTTTAGTCTAAACATCATTTTATCACCATTTGAGTTATAAGAGCAACCACTATGTGGTTTAAAGAATATGTCTAAAAACTTGTGAAGATGTCTAATTTTTTTTTACCATAGTAAGAAATCATATCTAAGTGGCATGAAAAAGTCTAGGATTTTAAAGAGGTTTAAAAAACTGTCTTATTATTTTCACTCTTTCATCTCTCATTTATTCACATATACATATATACATACAAATACAATATATTGTCTCGAGAGATATACATGATATCCTTGTTTTAAACAATTTAATCATTTTCTCACATGAGGCCAATGACAGTGATAACATAAACCTTATAAAAATGCTTTCGTCGCTATGAATTCATTTCAGTCACTGAATTCTGGATTAATTGATCCTGGACCCACATA
>BQNB010197253.1:0-11228 GCA_026074375.1 Tanacetum coccineum | reverse complement strand
AGTTCAAATAGTAAAGTTGGCTTAGGGTATGAAATACAATCAAACAATGAGGTTCTAAATTATGAGGATGAAATGAATTTTTCTGTTTTTAATTATACATAAGAGGACTCATTTGGAAAACCTTTGTACAGTAGATTTATAAAAACTAATGATTTTAAAGGTGTTTCACATCCCTTAAGTGGAGATTATACTCCTACACCACAAGAAGAAATTGATGAGTCTTTGTATGTTTATGGTAAAAAGGGACCCTAAGAGCCTGAACCCAGTGTATCAGATGATAGATCCAATGAATATTCTACCTATCAATCTAATGACAGTGCAGGATCTATTGGAACTTCCTCTAAAGATTCTCTTGATCCTGAATCTGAGATTTCAAGAGTACCTCCAGAAGTGTATGTGTCTACACCTATAACAACAAATGATAAAGGTGTGTATGCTCAAAAATCAAAAGAGGTTGAACCTAGTTGTGTCTCACACATAAAAACTCCTAGGCAACAAATCAAAGATGAAGCAACACCTAAAGTTAACAGGAAGAATTAGAATGCTATGATGGAAAGAGAACTAGGGGAAGGTTACTCTTTCACAAAGAAGAAATGTTTTGTTTGTGGAAGTCTAAGTCATTTGATTAAAGATTGTGACTATTATGAAAAGAAAATGGCAAAAGAGGCTGAGGTTAAGAAACAAAGGGTTTGTAATACTGGTAACATGATGGCAAAACCAATATGGACTAATACCAACAGGATTAATCATGCTAATCAATTTGTTCCTAGACCAGTACAACTTAAATCTAGTAGGCCAAACATTAATTTTGTTAGGACAAATATTAATACTGGTAGGACAAATATTAATTCTGTTAGGTCTAGAGTTAATACTGTTACTACTAATGTTAATACTATTAGATCTAGACAGCCAGTACATACCAAGACATCAAACAGTTTTAGTCCTAAAAGACCACAGGTGAATCAATTTAATCAAAGAAGGCATTTTTCTAAATCATATTCATCTGTAAGAAGACCCTTTGCAAAAACTACAGTACAAATGTCTCATTCTCAAGCTGTAAAGGGAAATTAGGGATCTGCTATTAAGACCTCAGCAGGTTATAATTGGAGGAACTCTAAACCAAACTCCAATTATGATAGTGGACCAACTTTTATTAAAACTATGGAGTTAAGATCAACATAGACCCGTTATTTGTCATAGATCCAATGAACTAATCCTAGCCACTCATTTTTTCATCAAAAATAAAAAACTTACCTTCCACCTCTTTTTTAAAAATAAAATATCTTACAAACGGTAAATCGTCACACGACAAAAAATACACCATCGCGACGAGTATTTTTTTATCTTTCAGTAGACGGGTGACACGATATACTTTCGAGGAATTTTTTTTTGATTTTTTTTTTCAGTCACGAATTGCGAAAATCATATATGATTCGTATGACGAATCATATATGATTTAATAAAATCATATATGATTCGTATAACGAATCATATATGATTTCATAAAATCATATATGATTTCATAAATCATATATGATTTCATAAAATCGTATATGACTTCATAAAATCATAAAAAAAAGTTCGTCGAAAGTACATAGTGTCGCCCCTCTATAGAAAGATAATTTTATTCTCGTCGCGATGGTATGTTTTGTTTTGCGTAACGATTAACAGTGTGTGAGATATTTAATTTTTTTTAAAAATGTAGAAAGTGTGTTTTTTTTATTTTTGATGAAAAATTAGTGGCTAGGATTGGTTCATTAGGTCTATGACAAAAATTGGGTCTATATTGAACTTTTGGCTTTGAACTGAAGCCAAAGTTTGATTTGGTTATCTACTTTTTTTTAAAAATTAAAAATTAACAAATTCTAACAATTAAGCATAAAGACAAATAACGGGAAACCAAAATTTAACTAAAAACGTAAAACGAAATCCTTAAACGGAGGTCAAAAACCCTAAATTACTAAAAATAAACCTAACTTAAATTTTCCTTTTTAAATGGACTCTATTTGACTAAAAAGTAAGTTTAAAGAAAACTAGAACAAAAACGGAGTTAAAATGAGCGTTAAAACACGAAAAACGAGAACGGGAACGAATCTCGTTCTTTAAAAAACGAAACTTTGCAATTTAGACCCTACAAAAGCAAAACTAATTTTCCTATGAACTTTATGATAAAATAAAATTTTCTAAAAAAGATTTATATTTTTTTGATTAATTTTCTATTTTTTATGATTTTTTAAAGTTTTTAATGAAAATAAATGTTTAAAAATACTAAACGAACTATAAAAATTCTAGAAAAATACAGAAAGTAGCTTATACTATATAGAACCTAGGAAAAATAAGCTTATAATCACAGCTTATCAAATAAGCCCTGAAATAAGCTCAAACAGCTTATAAAGCTTATAAGGGAAAAATGTGTATAAAAGTTAAATTGTGTGAGAGTCTAACGGAAAAGACCCAAGGGCACAGCGGTAGTGAGTGTGGTGTGTGTGGTGTTATAAAGGGTTGAAGTGTTGAGGACGAGGGTTCGAGTCTTGCTCACCCCCGATTTCCACTTCCCCTTTTTTTTTAAAAAAAAACTTAAAGAACAAAAGTTGTAGATTGAGCTTTTTTAAGCAACTTTAATAAAGGAACTATAAGCTGAAACTCAAAAATAAGCTCTCAAAAAGCTTTTCAAGTTGACTGTTTCAGAAACTTAGCTTTTAAGAGCTAAAAAGCTAGTTTGCATTCAATTAAGCACACATACTTCAAATAAGCACCAATTTCAAATCTAAAAGCTGTCCTAGAAAGCTTATAACATGAAGAAGCTAATTTTTAAAAGCTAATTAACCTAATAACACATTAAGCTAACTAAATTTACTAATCTAAATGCCAAACTCAGAAACTAACTCTAAGAGCTTAAAAACTAAATAAGCTAAAAAGCACAATAAGCTATTTCAAAAGCTGAGCTTTTGAAAACTAGACAAACCACATATAAGCTATCAATCTATTGCATAAAATCAAATCCTATAAGCTAAAAATCTAAATTTAAAAACTAAGTTCTAACAGCTACTGTTTTTAGTTTTTTTAAGATTTTTGATGAACTTTAAAAGCAAATGTACCCTAGTAAATAAGCTAGAAATCTAAAAACGAGTTTTAATCTAACTAATCCTATATGTAATCTAAAAGTTTACTGAATTTTAGAAGCTAAATCCTAATTAAGCTAGCTAAAATTGATCAAAAAGCACTGCAGTAGGAACTGCACTTAGCCCTTATCTGATGCACTAAGTAAAATGGGTAAAACCAATTTGCAGGTGATCAAGTGGGTCAAACCTGCAATACACACTCTAATTGAGTGTGTATGAACTCTTAACAGGCAAAAACCAACTCAAGAGAGCTTGGTTCAAAAATTCACTAGCTAGCTTAAGTCAAATACCTCCCCTGGTGCAGGAACAACAACATAAGCCTTAACTACTTGAATTTTTGAAATCTAACTTCTGAAATCACTTTTACTACTGATTTTAAATGAATTAAAAACTGGTTCAAGCAATGAACTTAGCTCAATTTGACTTTTTGAGGTCAAATTGCATTAATCCAAACACCCCTTTAACTAATGCATAATCCATTTAAACTTTAGATTTTAAAATCTAGCTAGCAAAACCTAAGTACCAGATATCAAATAGCTTATAACAAGTTTGATAAACATAAATCAAAGATCAATTAAGCTAGAATCAAAGATCTACAAGCTAAGCTAATTATTTTTGGTTTTTTAGTTGATTTTATGACAGATTATGAAACACTAAGATCTATAATTATATAGCTAAAAACAGATTAAAAGACATAACTAATAAGCACAATAAGACAATATAAAGTACAAATAAGCAACTAGAAAGCAGATTAAGCAATTGATAAGCAAATAAGCAAAACTACACTAAGTATTTTAAAAACAGAAATTGAAATGAAGACTTACAATAAGCTTTAGCTAAACAAAAGCTTAAAAGGCTCAAAGAGCTTGTCTACTAGCTCTGGCTTATTTAAAATAAGCCAGTATAAGTCCATGGAAGCTCATCCTTTGCTAGCTTCCCTTCTATAAGCTCAAAATTTAATAAGCAAAGATACTTATCTTATTTTACTAATTTGATTAGATTAAGCTAACAATTAAGCTCAATCACAAGCTTAGAGACTTGTGAGAGCTTATAAGAGCTTGTTGTGAGCTTTTGAAACAATAGCATACATTTGAGAGTAAAGAAGAGCTTATAAGTGAAAAAGCTTATGAAAACTAAACTTAGGATTTTATTAATACTCAAAAACAGATTACAATGCTTTATAAAAGAGATTACAAGAGCTTGAAAAAGTAAAATTACATTTAAAAAAAAACTACATAAGCTATTTAACTAAGAAAAATTACAGGAAAAAAGATAAGCTGTGTGTGAGTGAGGGCTTCAATTTATAGTGCTCAGGAGATGCTTTTAGGCTCCTGAGTTTGTTAGACGCTCCTTGCAATCCTAGCCTTCAATGATTAGCAATGATTGGGTCACGATCTTGTCCATTGGATCATTTTTGAGCTCACACGGATTGCCAACGTGGCAATCCATGATTGTGACATGTTGTGCTTCTTCTGAGTGTACTTCAAGTGTAAAAATCCTATCCTTGAGTGTTACTTAGCATCCAACATGGCATTCCCTTTGTGGGTTTCCACCAATGAGAGGGCTTGGGTGACGTTTTATCCTGCCAATGAGTACCTTATCCCTTGAATTACCCATCCATACTGTTAATTTAACTTTGCCCCTTGATTTGAGCTTGGGGTAAAACCTTGAAGACGGTGAATAGTAACAACAGACATTCCCGCGCTTTTTTCTTTTATAAAAAAAATGTTTGACTTTTGGGCCGGGTATTAGGGATTTGGGCCAAGGTATTGGATTTGGATTTGTTATATAAAAAGTTAACGGGTGTTAACTTCTATTAATAGAAGTTAACACCGTTAGGGCTCTAAGGGTTATTTTTGTAATTTGGATTATCTTGAGGGATGATTTGGAAATTTGATGGGTTTTGTTTTCTTGTGAGTTGACTATGGTTGACCAAGTGTTGACCAGAGTTGACCACTTTTGACTTTTGATAGCTTTCTCCTGGCTTTTTGCGTGCTCTTCCGTTTCCGTGTCCGTGTTTGACCATTTTCTTGAGATTTTTGCAATATCCGTACCAACACAATCACAAAGACAAAACAAGCAATATTCAAGCATTTAAAGCACAATTTTGTCTTTTTAGGGTCTATTTTGATATAAATTGGATATGTGTTTTCACACATATCAACAGCTTATTACAATGTTCAGCAGTTTAGTTGTGGTTTTAGCTCAGTCAGCTTATTTTCGATATGTTTGATTTGATTGAGTTTGGCTGCTTACGGTTTTATCGTAAGATTTGTCTAAATTCGATCACAATCGATCATAAGGTGTGGTTTAATCATTGTTTCACATTTTTAGAAGTAATTTCGGAAGTCAAATTCGACTTTGACTTTTGGTCAACAGTCAAACTCGATACTATAACTGCTTATTCCGAAAATGACTTCTAAAAATGTTTTTGAACAAGATCGAAAATGAAAAAGCAATTACAAGGAGCTACACAGATTTGATGGCTTCCGAAATTGTTCTAACTGCTACAATACCATATAAATTTGGAAATGTAAATTCAAACTTGCAAATTTGAAAATGTAAATCGAAAATGAGAAGGACATAAGATGAGAAGTGAACAGAGCATTTTCAATGTGAGTAGAATATTCAGTTATTTCTTATCAAAAGCCTGTTTGATCGAAATCATTTTCGATGACACAAATTTGACATTACATCAAAAATGAGTCTACCGAGTCAACTCAATGAGCCAACTCGGTTATGACCGAGTCGGAACAGATCTGTACTCATCTCCTACATATCTCACTCTTACACAAAAACAAATCCACTATCCTAATTCCCATATCCATCACAGTCAAACATCAACAACATACCACACTTCCATCTTCAAACACAAAACAAGACTCAAAAACAATAATTGACCTCAGCTCGTGTTTGTTGTCACATGAAAAAATCTTTGAAGATTTAACAAACACAACTCATCATCGGTCTATTATAAAGGAAAAAACCCTCTCTATCGATATCCAAAAATAAAAGAAAGACATATAACAATTTGTGTTATAGTGTTTTCTTTTGTTTCGTTCATAAACGCAAAGAACAAGAGATGAACAACCTTACCCGAGACCTTGGATTTCAAGATCTTGAAGCGCGACTGAATATGTATAGGGTTTGTGTGGCATATGTCTGTTTGTGGTAATCATAATAGATGAGATGGTTATTGTTTTCTTGTGATTCGAATAGATGATGTGAGGCTCAATCTGTGAAGGGAAGTGATAGGTGGATGATTATTTTGGTAACTGCACACAAGAGAAAAGAAAGAGGCGGATGTGTATCTTGTTGTGTTAGGGTTGGTATGTTAATAGTTAGGGTTAGGGATTTATATTCCACTTAACTGTATATGGATCGGATATAAATAAGGAATTGGACTGGCCAACTGCTAACCGAAAGTTGATGTGGATCTTCACCATTAGGCTGAAATGAAGTAGATCCAAAATCTGTTATGATAACTTGGGCCTATACCAAAATTAAGATGGGCTGTGCATTTAAAGTAATTAGGCTAAAAGAAAAAAGTTGAATGGATTATTCAAAATGTTGTTAGACCGAATTTTGAACTGTTATGACAAAAAAACACAAAAAGGTAAAAACATCACTTATTGATTAAAACAATCGGATAGAAATATTCACAAAAACTGTTCAAAAGAAGGGCTAGTCTTGGGATTACTCACAAAGAATTGATTACGTGGGAATGGAATCATTATCATTTATTTGAAGTTGAAGTGAAATTTCTCGGGTGCGTGTACTTATCATATCTTAAAAGTCGAGGTTGGTTGGATGATGACTTTTAAAGATAACTTGTTCAAGCTTATAACCGGTTGTTGATGAAGACTTGTCAAATCTAGCAATGTGTGATCTATAAAACGCAGAAGTTGGTGCTTAATGCGCACATTTGCTATCAGCTTGTGAAGGATTACATTGTAGTGGGCCTTAGAGTGTCTCACATAGTTTGAGGATTTTTCAAGAGACTTAGGTCTACTTATACTATCAAGGAATTTACGTATGTATTATTCCAGTGAAAGTTGGAGGTCTCATGGATGGCATACAGAGACATAAGTCACACAGTTTAATGGTATTCATACTGTCAAGCATCAATATTTGTGATACTGCATTCTCTCCAACATTAATCGATTACAAAGGAGCTAGACAGAATCCGAGGTTGGACAAGTGACTTATCACGCATGATTTTTTTCTAATCGAGATATTCGGATAGAGGACAGCGTACACCTGACAAACAACTATAGATATATTTTTGATGGTCATTAAGATGCAAATAAGGGGGAAGAACAGGTGTACTTGTGCTATTCACTTTACATACTCTTTTGACTATACATCTTTTTGGTTGAATATTTTTTGAATAGACTACTTGCATCGATCAGGGGGAAGAAATGTGTGAAGTCTGTGCATGTTCCCCTGAATGGATTGGCTACTAATCCGCAATGAAGAAGTCAGATTTGCTGCTAAGTGTGGTTTACTTCTTCTTCTACAAATTCCGCTGCGAGCTTAAACCGCTATAGTTAGAAGATTTTTTTAAAACTAACATCAAAGTTCATATATTATTGCTTCGATTGGCTGTCTGTTTAGGGGAGAAGCATTTGAAACTGCTTAAAAGACAAGCGGTATGTAACTTGGTGGGAAATCAACTCCAGTTATACAGATTACATTGTATTCCCTATAAAGTGAGGGGGACTGATTTAAGCTGAAGATATCCATGTTGAAGACAAAGCAAACTGCAGATATCTTTAGCTTTTTGTACTTGTAGGATACATTGTAAGTAATTCCATATGCTACCACATTGGGGGAAGATTGTTAGGATTAAAAATGTAGTATCTATATGGTAATTACACTAGTTTAGGCTTAAGTTAAAACATAAGGACTAAAAGTGTAATTAGTCCAAAGTGTCCTTGTGTTTAGCCTACAAATACTCCCCTCTAATCAACATTAGAGGGTGAAGCTAATAATTTTAATTTCAATTTTCCTTTTTCCTTTAAATAAAAAAACCTTTGAAAATGATTAAAACATACTTTGAGTTTCCCCGACCTCCCGAGATCGTGAATCGAGATACCTCACAGTGCCCTATTCACGGCTTAAAATCGACAAGAAACGAGAAATTGCGAATCGCGTAAACCGTAAAACATAAAATTTTCACTTTAGTAGAAAATGAGAATGAAATATGAATTAAATATTCACCTTTAAAAATACGGGTTGTCACAGGCATCATCAACACAAGTATAAGTTATGATCCGATGCATATTCTTTTCATCTAGAAAAGGATGTAATTATTTTTATATCAATCTAGTGTGATTGAGTATGTAGATTCAAGATGATATCTTTTGTTATATTTTGACATAATCTTAAAACTAAACAAATAAGAATATGATTTTATGTCCATACTAAAAAACTTGTCAATTAGATTCAATAAATATATCAATCATAATTTGAATAATGAATCGATATCACTAGTACAAAAAGTAGATTTGGTTACACCAAAAATGTATGACGATATACATATAGTCACACATTCAAAAACTCTTGTATGTGACAAAAGGTCACTGGTATGTGCTTAAATACACATACCTTTTTCCATTAAAAACGGACTTAAATGACCAAAAACAGACAGAAACTGCCAATTCCAAAAAATTTACATTCTATACTTACAACACTCTTATGAACTCACAACTTTAATGTTGACACTTTTTTAAGCATTGTTTTTCTCAGGTGAATTAGATGCTTGGCTTACTTGATGTGCAATGAGTCATAAATATTGATAGAGATTTCGTTTATGGATTTTACTTACATATCAATCATGATTCAAATCTCGTTGGGTTATCTTTTAGCTTTTCTATTGTGAAGCAATTTGGAACAGATTGTTGATTTAATTCTTAAAGAATCAACGAAGTATTTATTTTCCAAAGACACATTTATGAGGTCGTTTCTTGGGATCTTGCCTGCTGTAGTATATATGAAGTAAGACGCCCCGGACATACACTATCGATGCGACACACGATTTACTTGGGGGTGTTTCAAGATTGGTATCTGAGGAAGGTTATAGATGATCTGTTGCAATTATTTTATTACCCTTGTACTATAACCGTTTTCACAATTATTGCATCAATCAAACATTATTCAAAGTGCTATACACACTACTGCTTATGTGATTCACTACTTGTTGCATGACTGTGCATACATGATCATACATATATATAATATATATTGCTTTACATCCCTTTACGTTATATCGTACACATCCTCTTATATAAAAGTTATTTAGTATAAATACAAGAACATTTTCTTCTTCTATTCGGGCACATTTTGTGAGGTCACAATGTCTACTTCGTTTCTCAGACATTGTAAGATTAAACAATGGTCTGTCAAAATAGTTTTTTTTTTTCCATAACTTAGTATAATATTGTATTAAACGAAAGTTAGTCATAATTTTTGTTTACCATGGGATTATGTAGGGATCTAACATATTGCACGTCTTGTACAATGGGCCTCAGGAACTGGGACTTGTAAAAGGATGGGATATGATATGTAATTGCTATAATTGCTATGTTAACTCGTTCATAAAGACCTTCATCTTAATTACTATAACCGTATACTCATTAATTATTTTGAACACCATGTCGATCTCGCTTGATTGTTTTATTCCCCGTCTCCGAAGACAAGTTTTAAATACTCGTCCCATACTCATTAGAGCACATGCAACCTCATGTCAACCACCACCTTGAAGGTCATGTGAGTACGCATATTGCATCAGAATTTATTAAGTAGGATGGTTTATAATATTCTTATTTGAAAGGATTGGGACGCTCCTTCATTTAAATAAAGAAATTGTAAATCATCGAACCATAAGTTTATTAATTCATTATTTACATAAATTGAGACGCTTCTTTATGCAAATAATAAATTATAAATGAGTGGGCTTAATGGTATCCAATGTAACACGAGTATGAACTTGAACCCGATAATCACCGAAATCTGTTAAAAAGGTCTAGAAACACAATCGTGTCTTACCACTCAGCAGAATCTTAAGGCCTCACTTGAACTACATGATCTCATTCTTAAGTTATTACTTTTGCCGTTACAAATCCTTACAATCACGAACTGTTTGTGGAACTAACAGACTTGTTACACACTTGAACTAATGGAGTTGATTCATCCTCGAACTAACGACTGAGTACCATATTCCGCCGTCTATCGCATAAGCTCTCCCGCGAGCTCCTCCCATTTGTTGAACTTTATACTGGGGATATTGTTTCTTGAAATATCATCACTCTCCACATCCCATCACCGTTTGTTATAGTTATTGTTGTTATGGTTGCTGTTGTTGGGTCCTGGAGCGGTCCACTAGTGCGAAGACTTAGGTCACGATACATCCCAGCTTGTACAACTTTATCCAATAGGTAATGCAACCCCCCTTAAACCAGATAAACACCTATCGACGAAAGAGATAGTCGAACTATTCATTTCGGGCCACTAGTACGAAGACTTAGGTCGCGATACATCCTAGTACTGCCAAGTAAGTTGAATACTTACATCCATAAGCCTCGTTTGATGTAAATCATCAAACATTACAGATAGCAGAAACTAGACACTGCCCGTAAATGGTTAAAACTTTATACAGACATACCCACGCGACTACACTTTCTCCTTCGATGCTTTCACTATTAAAAGACCTTCTTTATAACGCGTTTATATCAGTCATAAGACATGTAGTGATATTGTTTTTGAGATACCTATTTTGATGGATTAAATATCCTGGTCAAACCTAGCCAAAATTTTTGGTATATTGAGAAGTGTCGTAGGTACTGTAACAACTAGCAATTTTCAGAATTGTAAATGACTATTTTACCCTTTGACTCTTCGGGTCTGACTTGACTTTTTGACTTTTGATCTTTTATTGACACATAAAAACGATTACCGCTTAACTGAAAAAAATTTCGGAACATATTTAAATAATAAATCATATTTATTATTACATATCTCTCATGTGCAAATTTATTTTTAACTTATTTGACTTGAAAACGAGAAGATATATGTTATTCCTAAGTTGACTTATCAAAAACGACC
>BQNB010197251.1:1167-11228 GCA_026074375.1 Tanacetum coccineum | reverse complement strand
GTGAGGAGAGTCCAAGCATTATCTTAGCCCTTGAATTTGAGTAGAGCCCAAGTTAATTAATCTCAACCCTTAAACCTTTGTCATGTTCTAATGACGAATGGGGTTTCATAGGATTGCCAACATGGCAATGAGCCATGTGATGTGTGGGGTTAAGGTGGGAAAGGATGATTTTGTTGTTTAGTTGCAGAGGTGCAGGGTGAGGAAGATACGTGAATAGTAAAAAAAGCAGGAAAGTTTGGAGTGGGTATGTGTATCTGTTTTGGTGAAACAGGGGTGAAGTTTGGGATTTTGACAAAACTGGCCCCTCATGTTGTATGTCTTCATTACACGGATGGTCCTTGTGGCGTAAAATAGTTTTGTGGGTTGCCAGAAACAGTCCCTCATGTTATGCATACTTATTGCATGCATAGTCCTTGTGAGCTTAACTCGGTTAAATAGGGGATTTGGGCCTAGGACTTGGACCGGGTAATAATAAAAAAGGTGTTGGGCCTTTTTCTTGTACAAGTCTTCATGTAATGTATAAATGGGCTGACTCGGCCCATTAAATGGGTACGGGTTGACCCATTTAACATTTCTTCGATATCGGCTCCGCCTTTGACTTTGACTTTGTCGGGGTTGACTTTGACTTTTTGACTTTTGGCTTTGATTTGACTTTTCTTTCATGCTCTTTCCGTTCTCGTGCTCGGTTTTGTCGTTTGGCTTTGATTTTGTCCTTTTCTTAGATATCTGTTTCCTGCACAATACAAATGCAAAACATACAAATATAATGTATTTTTGGTACGTTTTTGGTCATTTAAGTCCGGTTTTAATAGAAAATGGTATGTGTAATTAAGCACATACCACCGATCATACTAGCAACTGCAAAATCTCTAGAACATAACGTATTTGATAAACTAATTAAATAATTATAAACATTGACCATAAGTGTGAACCGATTAATCCACCTGCACCTATCAAGAATTTTGTCATCGGCTTCATCGTGTTAGTTCCAGATCTACTCTCATCACCATTTATGACGTCGTCTAATCTCATCACCATTGATGACGTCATCTCTTATTTTAATTAGAGGAAAATTTGTAAAGACACGCTTTAGTTTACTTTGATATTGAATCTGCTATTAGGAGAATTGAATATTAGAATGAGAATTGAAGAATATTTAAAAATGGTTATGGAAGGAGATGAACGACAGATTTGGGAGAAAATGAATGAGAGAGAAACACACTTTTTGTGTGTGAAATAAATCACGAAATAAAAATAAAAGCCTTAAATACTTGGACATTAAATTAGGTTTATTAAGTTTAAATCTTACCCATCAGATCAAACCTAAATGGATAGTGAGGATTTGTCCCTTAGTATGTGAGGAGAAACTGGTATGCAAATGAACTTTTTTATTAACTTTAACGTAAAAGTATGAATACAACATCATCTGAACTATGACATCTAAATTACGACATATATAATCTTTTTAATTGGGTTTTATACTAGTCATGATTCTAAGGCCGCATATAAAAAAGAGATCATAAAGGCTGCAATTATTATCACCACTTCAGCGATATTTTAAAATCAACTTCACCATAAGTTAGTGTAATAAAACAACTTCAACAACAAAAATATACCCCACTCAAACACACATATATATACCTCACAAAACACATACACAAAAACACACACTCAACGACTCGGTCTTGTAGTTGACCGAGTCTTTCCATTTTGCCATTAAAGACACGTTGTGTGGGGTGACCCTAATAGAAAAGAATCGGTCTTGGGTGCCTAAGACTTCGTTTAGTCTCCCTATTACAGGTGGTCCAAAATATGGTTGAGTATCGGGTCAAAATCGAACCGAACTATAAACCGATTTTAAGAAAAACATGAACTGAGATCCGAACCAAGCTAAATCGAACCGATTCGGTTTAGAAGTGTAGGTGTGTTTTTCTTGGTTTTAGCCTGAACCGAACCGATCCAAACCGAAACCGAAAATCATACAAATAAAAAAAACGAAAACCGACCGAGTAAGGTTGATTCGTCTTGGTTTTTCGGTTCGGTTCGTTTATCAATCGATTTTGCTCACCCTAGACTAAAGCTAAGAGGATAAACAGGAACATACATCAGTAATATTTAGCATTTTCTTTAAAGTATACATCCTCATCTCATATTAAGTTTCATATTTTGCTAATTTAAGACAATCTAAATAATTGTCTATCTTACATTTCAACAAATCAAAATAAAATTTTAACAATGTATATGCTATTTAATTGTTGGAGAGTCAAGTTAGTATGATTTCATAGGCTTAAGAGTAAATGAGAAAAAAAATCTTAAAATGAGAAGAATAAAAAATAATTATAACCGCACATTAATGCATCGACTTGAATTAGCTGCATCTTTTATCTTACAGATGCACTCTAATATATTTTCTAGCTATAAATCAGATGCATAAATATATATTAGATGTATTTCATCAACTTAGGCGAATCTTATGCATTGTTCGTCCCATGCGGGTCAAATTCGATGCTAGTACTTCTTTGCATCGTTTTCACTTTAAAACAAGTTTCGAAACTAATTACAATAGGATGCATCCAAATAAATAGCGAATAATCTAATTCAAATCGATGCATTTTACTATAATTATTTTTCATTTATTTCATTTTAAGTTTTTTTCTCATCAGATTTTTACCATGATCTCATAAAGTTTTATTCATTATGAAAGTTAACACTTATTATACGTAGAAGATATTATTCTTTTGGGCAAATTGTTTAAAAATGTAGTAAACTTCTTTGTTTTTCTAATTCTGAGTAGTCATCTTTTTTTATTGCTATTTAAGCATCATACTTTCGAATTTTGACTTTTGTATGTATTTTGTTCACATGTAATGACTAATTTACTCTTCACGGTTAACAGGTTGGTTAAAAAACGTAAAGGTAAAATGTTCACAAAATACACACAAAAGTTGAAATTTAAATGTATAACGATTAAATAGAAAATAATAATAATAATAACTACACATAATTAACAAAAAAAAAAGTTTACTACATTTTTAAGCAATTTAACCCATTCTTTTTCTTTTCTCTATCCAGAAATATGAATTTATCAAAACATGAGGGTTATTATTATATACTTTATATATAGGGGAATTGAAACTACGTCGTTTCACCCCCTGTGCTACAGTACCATTTTTTTGGGCTCTCACTTTGGCCCAATTTATTAGGCTCCCACTTTGGGCCGGCCCAATTGGTTTTTTTAATTGTTGACACAAAATAGGGGAAAAAATATATTACAAAAGTACCGACTTATTCAGATAAAAATATAAACGCGGAAACATTCTCGATACCTAATAACTTTAAAGTAATCGACAGTGTCATAAACATACATCTTTAGATTGTATTAAGCGGTGTCATTTTACGCCACTAAAAACTATAAACCCAAATATATAACACATATTTACCCAAATCCCGTAAAATTATATTAAAAAAACCTATATAGCCAAAAAAATAAACCTTTAAACATGAGGCCCAACACATAAGCCTATATATTTAAAACAAACTATTAAACATGAGACCGAAAAAATAAACTCGCAAAAAAGAAAAATTTAAAAAAATTAACGCCCCGGCAACAACGCGCGGGACATAAACTCATATAAGGGGAAAAAAAAACTATTAAACATGATACCGAAAAAATAAAACCCCACTATTAAACATGAGACCGAAAAAATAAACTCGTACAAAATACAATAAAAAATGCCATGTAGTAACGCGCAATTGTCATTTAAGGCACATGTAATCCTATAAAATTATACTAAAAAAACTTGTATAGACAAAAAAAAAACCTTTAAACATGAGTCACATATGCCATATAAGAAGAAAAAAAATGCCCGCAACTACGCGCGAAAAATTAACGCCACGCAGTAACGCGCGGCAATCGTGCTAGTCAGTTGGTATGAGATTATCCAACTTATCCTGATAATTAAAATCAGCAACTTACTTGGGAGAAACGTTTATTCGACTTTGACTTTTTACAGCAGGGTGACAAATAAGCATCGCACCACAACCCGCCACGTGTATGATCCAAATCCTCTTACCACATGGAACCCACCCGTCATTTTAGCATCTTATATAAATACCACCTCACCCTCGCCCTCACCCATCCATCCCATTCATCATTTTTCCCCAATTTAACCAAACACACACAACAATATTTAATTTATATAAGAAAAACTTGATGATGATGATGACGTCAGATGAATCTAATGAGATCATGTTATTTGGAGTGAGAGTCAAAGTTGATCCGATGAGGAAGAGTGTGAGTATGAATGATTTATCACAGTATGTTCATTTACAACAAACTAACGCCGATTTAACGGTTGCCGTTACCGATGATAACGGTTATGTTTCGGCTGATGACGTCATCCGTGATCGGTCTAATGGTTCTGCTGCTGGTGCTGGTAGAGAACGTAAAAGAGGTTAGATCTCATTTTTATTTATTCCTTTATTCATTAAAATTATTTTATTTTATTAGTTTATTAAATTTAAATGTTTATATTTATTAAATTTTTTTGAACTAAGTTTATAATTATTAATTAAATCTCATTGTTTTTTTTTAACATAAATAAAATGATACTAGCAAGGCGTTAGAAGACAGAAAAGTACAAATACAGTACTAGAAGACTAACATCTTCCCAAAACTTTAACTGCGAGCGCTAAAAAAATATGAAAAAACTCTTGTCTATACATGACAAAGAGAAAAATCCCCGCTCACTAAGTCCGTTTTCATTGTTTTAGTTTATATATATGATTTTATTGATTACTACCTTCACACATTAATAGTCCGTTTCCTTTTCGGATGTATAAAATTTGATCAAATTTATCTTATTGTCCTCGCTTGAAATTGCTTGAAATTATTATTGCAAACTTTATAGAAACAAAAAGTTAAGCATAAAACGGAAGAGAAAACAGTAATAATTATGTTTTTGTTATGTGAGCTACAACTATTTTAGGACGGAAGAAGTATATTTTTAGGATAATTATCTATAAGCTAACTTGTCACTTTTTTGAGTTTTGTCTGGCATTTTTTTTATTAACTCAAAAGTACAGTTATGTAAAACTATAAATGCAAAAAAATAAGATAGCTACACACAACTCCAAAACACACGAGTTTACTATATTTGTAGACAATTATCTCTATATTGAGGTTAATTGTTTGATTATGTTGTGGTTGATAATAAATAGGGGTGCCGTGGACGGAGGACGAACACAAGCTGTTTCTGTTAGGTTTGCAGAAGGTAGGAAAAGGGGACTGGAGGGGGATTTCGAGGAACTTTGTGAAGACGCGTACTCCTACGCAAGTTGCGAGTCATGCTCAGAAGTATTTTCTCCGTCGTAGTAACCTTAATCGTCGCAGGAGGAGGTCTAGTCTCTTTGATATGACTACTGATTCGGTGAGTTTTTTGAACTGATTTATTACTTATGTTTAATTAGTTAACTGCTTATGTCTCATATGCATCAATTAATATTCTTGCCTAATACCGTTTATGACAAGTTAAAATTAATGAACCTATTAGCGTCCAATACTTAAATAACCTATTAACGTCCACTCATCCAGTATAAGAATTTGCTTAGTGTCCAATATAAGAACTTGCATGATGTTATCACATAAGCTTATATATATATTTTTTTGAAAGGCCATAAGCTTATATTTAGGACATAAGTGAATTGCACATTTGTATGAAGATTACATCCTTGAAAAAAATTAACTTATAAACAATAACTAAGTACTTATGGAATGGTTATTAGGTTGGCGCTATCCCTATGGAAGAACAAGTGAGTGAAGATAACAGGAGTAAGGTGTCATCACACCAAATATCCCCATTAAGTGGATTCCCAATGGCTACCTTTCCACCCACAGTTGCTCCAGTTTCATCGCCTCTACTAGTCGAGAATCAAATGGAAACTATAACTTTTAGTAACTATGATCAAATCAACGCTGCACCCGCACCATCTGTTCGCCCAATAGCCCTACTTCCAATGCTCAATACATCAACAAGGGCAGATCTTAATATGATTCAGAAACACGAAATGGACTCATTGTCGTTATCTCTTAACCTCTCTTTGTCTTATGATCATAACAATCGAATGGATACTTCTGCATACCAAGCGATTCCAGGCTTTAATAGTGGAGATGGTCTAATCAGTGTTGGTTAAAACATCACAAAATGGTGATTATAATAAAAGTCATATTCAGATAAATTAGTTTTTCAAGTTATCTAAAATCTTTTGTTATGTACAGACCAAAATTTCTTTAAATTATCATATGTTTAATGATGTTGTCTGCATTCCCACCTTAGTATTTATTTTGCAATTATATATAAAAAAAAACTAGTAGTGTGGATACCAATAACATCTTGTAATAGTGGGAGATCACTAAACTAGTAGTGTGTCTTGATACTAATAACATCATGTAATAGTGGGAGATCACTGGTGGGGGGTGTCAATTGTAGTAAACCTTTTTATCATGTTATAAAAGTTTATATAAAATAATTTGGTGATTGTTATTGATGGTGTGTTTGTGGGATGGAAATAAGTGAATGAAGATGAGATTTAAGTCCTCATTCAATGGTTGTAAGATAAGAGTGGTAGGACCCTATAAGTTAGTGGTGATTGTTATCCAAACATTTTGTGTTGTGGCCCATCTTCACCTTAATGTGAGTGGTTGCTGATATTAGCATGATACCCCTTGTTTTTAAAAAACGACAAAATCACAACTCACATATTATACAAGTGTCCTTGATTGTTCCATCTGTCTATTGACAATTGCTAAACTTCCATTTCTGAAATCAAGAGTTGATTTTTTTCACAAAATAAAGAAGAATACTTAAACCTTTAAGAAGAGCATTTTAAGTTGCGGGTTCTAGTTTTACAAAACAAAAACTTGTAATGTTAGGTGTTAATATGAAATAAATTACCGTAACTAGTTGTTGATTAGTAGTCCCTACTTGATTTTCAGAAGATAAGATTATCCTCTTATCTTTGCAATCAAGACAGCTGTGACACTCGGAAAGTCTTTAATTACACAACAATCAATGACTTTTCACAAGGAAGATTTCGATTGAAAAATAAAACCACTTTACAGTTTTCATCTCAAATACCAATCTCTTGTTCAACTTTTTATTTTACGTTTTGGCATTTAAGGTATTTGATTCACAAATCTCATAGTTATAAACTACATAATGTTTCATTTAAGATACATTTATTTGGATGTGCATGTTTGTCTATGTATGTACATCTATGAGCTGGGACCAACAACTGGTTGTCTTAAAAAAGAATGTTGTTTTATTCTTTGAATAATTGAAACCTTGTGACATGAAATACTTGTCCTAGATTGCAATCATGTTATGACCATTTGGCATCTGAGATGGATATATTAAATATATACTTTAACAAATAACAAACATGACAAAGGATGAAATGATAATCATGATAGCTTTGTTTTAGATAGATAAATAAATTTGATAAAATTAACAATGATCTAGAGTACTTGTTATTTTGGTTCTTAGCTTCACGAGATGACAATGAAGTCAAAGTTCGTTAGCTTGATCTTTTCAATGAATTTCTTAAACTTATACACTTTATTATTTTCACTCGTTTATAGTACGGAGTAACTTATACAAGACATTAAATAAGTAATATAACAATATTGTATAAAACTACGAGTGTTGAAAAATGAAAACAACAACGAAATTTACATGTTATAGAATCTTGAAAGTAGCAAGGAAGAATGGAATTCCGATATAGATTAATAAAAGTCAGCCCAACTTTTGAGTAGTTCAACCACTTCTCGTACTATTTACTCGTATTTTGGTTTTCTAGGCAACTTCACATGTAGTGCCGACATATCCTAATAATAACTTGTTTTTTTTTTTTTACTTTTTATAGAAACCAAAATGGCAATGACATTCAATGACTTTAGGCTGGAGCTACGACAGAAGAGATGAATGTTACAATCACTCTATTTAAAAAAAAACATTTTCACACAATGATGTGTGTGATGTGCTAAAATAAACTCAAATATAATATATCTATTATGTTCAAATGTACAAGTCAACATGTTAACTCTTTGTGTAGGTTTTTGTGTTAAAGTTACATGGTTGTAGCATTTCTCGAAGAATATAACGTTTCAATTTGTGTACTATCTTCATAAAGTTGGTCTATTGGCAAGTAAAACACGTAGGTTCACCGGCAAAAGCTAACATCATAAAAGAAGGCCTTGGTGTATTACAAGAAAGTTTAGCTTATTGAAAGATTTTAAAAGTGTTTCAGTGTTAATTCTATCTTTTAATCAAACTATTATTTAAACTATGCTGAAATGTCTACTTTGCAAAAAATAAATGGCAACGTTTATCGGCCTTGCATCAAAGACAATATATGCAATGACTACCTCAATTGTCTGCTTAGAAGAGTGTTTGCCAAGTTTAGAGTGCGCGGCCATTTATTTTGCAGTCCTCTCTTTCGCAACTGAGCCACGCCAAACGTTCCCTAACACTGGCACCAAAATTGATGCACGTGGGTTTGAAATTGAGTCTCGAATAAAAAATCCCAATCCTCCACCACTTAAAACGTGTATCTATGAACAATTTTAACCACCAATGAATCCACTTGCTAAAACCGTTTAAACTTTATACATAATCTGAAATGAGTCATTCCAACATTGGTTACTCTTTAGTGCCCTTTGGGAATTTTAATTGAAAAAGTTATACGAATTCAAATAAAAGAGAGCCATTTCAGTGCTTGAAAGCTGAAAGTGAACCTTGCTTTATAGCAGCCGGATTAATAGTTGCTCCTTTTTATCTAGTGGAGTCCCACATCGCTACATCTACAAAAGACACATTTTGACATAAATTAATAAAGAGTTAAATTTCCTTAACACTTAAGTACCCCAAGAAGACACATTTTGACATAAATTAATAAAAGGAAACACACAACGTTCACGCCTGAGAAAAGTTATGATTTGGCTTGCAGAAATATATAGTAGACTGTATCATGAGATATGGGGTACTAAAATCATAAAACATTTGCATATAATATGAACTGCACTATTGCAGTAAGCAAAATACAAATACAATAACTCATATTAGCGGCCAGATGAAAAAGATCACTTTACGTGCATAGTAGATAGAACTATTGAAGTAAAACACATAACTTTATGTATAAAAGTCGAATAAACATTTATTTGAAATGGTTGGTGGGAACAAGTCATTGGGTAGTCTATGGTTCGAAATGGGTCAGGTTGGATTCACCCAAAATACTTTTGTCCAATTTTTTCTAAAGATTTTCATAATCAATTACTACATCCGTCTCACATTAAGTGTACAGTTTGACTTTTTCAAGTCTTTTTTCTTCATCTTTGACCTCAATTATTTCTTTTTACATTATATGATACTTGATGCAAAATATATGAATTGATAGTGTTTTGAATGTATTTTTCATTGGTATAATTTTCATTAAGTATTATATAACACAAACACAAATATTTACAGTCAAAGTTGATAAAAAAAGACCACAAAGATTCTATTGGACACTTAATATGGGACGGAGGGAATAGAATAACAAAAAACATATCATCCCAATAAAAAGATGATACTTGATAAATTCATTTCGGAAATTTTATGCATTTCTGGCAAGTTTTGGCCTGTTTTCATTTTATTTTATTTTCAAATTTTACTTGTGACCATTTAGAGATACAGAGTAAAACATAACCCAAATCGACCCATTCATAAGTAAATGGGTCAAATTACACCTTTAGATGCAACAGATGGAATGCAATACAAATGAGCAAGACTTTTAAGAACACGCTTATCTCAAGTGTATTTCAGTGTTAGTTCAGTGTTATTTCAGAGAAATCTCATCATTCATCAACAAGGAAATTTTATTGAAAGATTTCAAGTGTATTTCAGTGTTAGTACTATTGTAATCAAACTTTTTATACTATTGCTAACATGTGTATCCTCTAAAAATATTAATGTAAGAAATGCAATGTTCAAACTAACTCAGTGGTCTGCTTAGGAGAGTGTTCG
>BQNB010197249.1:0-11228 GCA_026074375.1 Tanacetum coccineum | reverse complement strand
AAGCCGAAAGTGTAGACCTAAGCGACTGCGAGTTCGAGCCTTGGTTATGACAATCGGTTTGAATCTCCCTGCGCGGATCTTGAATGCTCAGGTTGAGGCGAGAAAAGAAGAAAATTACGAAACAAAGGATTTTCATGGCATGATAAAGAACCTGGAGCCACGTGCAAATGGAACGTTGTGTTTGAAGAATAGAAGCTGGATACCACTGTTTGGTGACTTAAGAGCTTTGATTATGCACGAGTCGCATAAGTCAAAGTATTCGATCCACCCTGGATCAGACAAAATGTATTAGGATTTGAAAAAGCTTTAGTGGTGGCCCAACATGAAAGCAAAAATTGCCACATATGTGAGAAAGTGTATGACTTACGCAAAGGTTAAAGTAGAATACCAAAAACCGTCCGGTCTATTGGTACAACCAAAAATTCCTAAATGGAAATGGGAAAACATAACTATGGACTTTGTGACAAAGTTACCAAAAACGGCAAGTGGGCAAGATATGATTTGGGTTATAGTCGATCGACTCACTAAATCTGCTCATTTTCTGCCAGCAAAGGAAAATGACTCAATGGAGAAACTGACCAGGCAGTACTTGAAAGAAGTGGTGTCGAGACATGGAGTGCCGGTTTCGATCATCTCTGATCGCGATGGCAGGTTCGTGTCTCAATTCTGGCAATCTCTTCAAGAAGCTTTTGGAACTCAATTAGATATGAGTACGGCGTACCACCCCGAAACAGATGGTCAAAGTGAGAGGACTATCCAAACATGGATGACATGCTCCGTGCCTGTGTGAGTAGATTTCTGGGAAGGGATGGACATACCATCTACCCTTTAATAGAGTTCCCTACATCAACAACTTACCCATACAAGTATTAAGGCTGCACCTTTTGAGGCGTTGTATGGTCGCAAATGCCGGTCACCTATCTGTTGGGCTGAGGTGGGAGACGCTCAGCTTACTGGACCAGAAATTGTTCGTGAAACAACAGAGAAGATTATCCAAATCAAGCATCGTCTACAAGCTTCACGCGATCGACAAAAGAGCTACGCTGATAAGAGACGTAAGCCATTAGAGTTTCAGGTTGGGGATAAGGTTATGCTGAAAGTATCGCCCTGGAAAGGAGAATAATACGTTTTGGCATAGGGGATAGATGAACCATCCGTTATTATTGGTCTTTTAAAATTCTCTCCAAGGTAGGAACGGTTGCATATCGACTAGAGTTACCAGAGAAACTAAGCCGAGTTCATAGTACCTTTCATGTCTCGAACCTTAAGAAGTGCTTATCCGAGGAACCGCTCGCTATTCCGTTGGACGAAATCCACATCGACGAAAATCTCAATTTCATTGAAGAACCGATTGAGATTATGGACCGTGAAGTTAAACGTTTGAAGCAAAGTCGTATTCCAATCATTAAGGTCTATTGGAATTCAAGAAGAGGTCTCGAGTATACATGGGAACGCGAAGACAAAATGACCAGAAAAAAGTACCCTCAGTTGTTTTATTTTTTTGTAACCTGTATCCGCGCCTCAAGCTACGGTCCTAAGCTTTGAGACAAAGATCTTTTAACAAAAGGAAAGCATGTCACACCCCGTAAATTCCCGATTAGTATTCCGACCCATTCCGGTCATCTACTTTTAAATTTTATACGTTACGTTGAATCTGACAGTTTACCGAGGACTAAACTGCGTAAAAACTGAAAAATGTCATCAGACGTGTTCCGGCATCGGTTATTAATTAATTTAGGCTTAATATGAGATATTTTAGCTTTCCTGAGTGTTTCGTGATTTTTAGTCACTTCCGATATTAATTTTAGGGTTTTATCTCTTAAATTGCGTTTTCGCGTTTTGACACAACGGACCCCGGTAAACTCCGAATCTTTTCGTGTAAACTCAATTATCGATATTATTATACCCAAGCCTAAAAAATTTTGTTCACTTCCTTGTCATTGCCAATAGTGGACGCCTAGATTCCCAACAAAGTCTCCATGCACTTGTAAATGAATTATCCATACTCCACTAACTCAAAATTTGAATTTTTACCATGCATGTGAAGGAAAATGACATCTTTGTTGCCTAGTGACTTGCATGCATGCCATTTCTTACACATCACATGCAAGCTTGGACCATTTGACTAGAAACTTAAAACCAAGACCAAACATATTGAACTATGACTCTAAAAATTGAACCCCATGGTCCTTGTGACCCTAGTTTCGGCCAAACCAAGGTGACACACACCTTTGGTGTGTGTTGGTCACTTAAAGGTACCCATGAACCTTAAACCCTAGCTCTTGCCTATATTATTTACTTGTGATATCACACCCTTACGGGTTTATAACTCATTCCTAGCCATAAATTTCCACTAAATCTTCTCTATTCCTCCCTCTCCTTCCTTGTCCACGGCACACAACCACCACCATACACCCTCCATAACTTTTGATTTCTAGCAAGATCCAAGTATTCTAAGTTCATTTCTAAGGTTATCTAAGGTAGATCCAAGTGTTAGTTGGTTATTTTTCAAGAGTTTTCAAGAATCATAAAATTAGGGTTTCAAGTTTTATAAGTGGGTTTTGCAAGATCTTGTGTCATCATCTTTTGCTTACTTTCTTGTGAGTATTTTTTTGACCCATCTTGTATTATTTTGATGTTGTTATGAATCTTGTTATAGATCTATGTTTTGTTAGACAAAGAGTGTATAAGATGATGTGTGACAATTCATATTTTGTTAAAATTAAAGGATCCGGTTTCAGACTCATATTTTGTTATATTTCATCCTTTTGTCATTCGGATTTAGATGTTGTTATTGCATGTTGCAGTTTGACATTTTTTTGGGTTCATTTAAGTATCGTGATATACATTATCTGACTGCAATGAGAGGACATCATAAGGTTTTTTGTGGTCAAATGGACAAAATATTAAAGTATGAGTGTTTATTTAGTTCCACATTGTAGGACTGTCTTTTTTAGCTGGTGAGTTGTAGTTTTTCCTTGATTAAAAATGGTTCTTATAAAAAGAAACCATATTTTGCATCTAATAAAGTATCTCAGCCAAAACATGAATAGAGTCTAAAATGCTGCGTATTTTATGCCGGTAAAATTTTGCCATTTATACAGTGTCAGACTAGAATGAGAGGATATCATAAGTTTTTTTTTGGTTAAAGGGGCAAAATAATAAAGTTTGATTTTTTAGTTCAGTTGGCAGTATATGAACATCTTTTTTTAGCTGGTGAGCTATAATCTTTCTAGGATAAAAAATGGTTGTTATAGAAAGCTACCTTATTTTGCAACGAATAAAGTATTTCAGCCAAAACACAATTAGAAAACGTTGTGGATTTCCTCCTGGTAGAATTTTTCCGTTTAACGTTTCAAGCTTGATTTGTATCTAAAAGTAAAACGACATTGTTTCTAAAGATGAGATATGATGTTTCGGGTTAAGCTTAAACTTAAAGATCTTGTTATATGTCTCTTTTTGAATATCATATGTCATATGTGATGTATTGGTTTATATAAAATAATGAAGTAGCAATATTTATTTTAGTTCAACATTATAGAACACCCTTTTTTTAGTTGATGGGTCGTGATAAAAAGCAGACTTAGTTTGTAGCCAATAAAGTAATTCAGCCAAAACATAGAGCGAAATTTGGAATGGTAAAATTGTGACGTTTAACGTTTAAGCCTTGATTTGTATTCATAAATAAAATGACGTCGTTTAAAGATGGGATATGATGTTTCAGATTATGCTTAAAGTGAAGGATGTTGTTACTTGCATATAAGTGACGACAGATGATCATTTGGTGACTTGGTAAATTATGTTTTATGAAACACACTTGTTGTCTTTATGGTATTTATGCGTGGGAGGGAATGAAATAGTTTAAAGGGCAAATGGTCTGAAAAAGCATCAAACTTGTTACGTTTTTCTTTTGTAACTTATGAACTTTTAATTTTTCTATAATATTCTTACACTTTGTTAATTTTACTATTGTAGCCATGATTAACAAAAAAGCTGACGTGACAATTTTTAATACAGTTTCCCCACTACACTCTTTTTCCCTTTAACCCTTTAACTTATTTTTTTACAAAAGCACCCCATTTACCTCCTTTATTTATTTACACTCCCTTTTTTCATCGATACGAAACAAATCCATACACCTTTTCCATATCTTCAGGACTGGGTATCGATATTAGCTTCAGCTTGGGAGGTTCAGGTTTATGTTTATAAAACTTAGTGAGTATTTTCTAGACTTACCTTTTAAACATCCCAATTATCAACACAAATTCATCCTCCCCAACTATTACTATACTGAACAAACCTAGTATACTCGTCAATCCCTGTTACCGCACCTATTTTGTATAATTCTCAGTTTTAAATTACTGATTCTACAAACTTTTAGTAACAAAATATGTGATCCAGGAATGCAGCGGATTAGATCGCTTATTGGGCTTGGACCTTCAGCTCTATAGAGGTTGGATCTTTTTCCTTATTTCCCTTAGTACTAAACAAAGTTCGTTGTCAAACCCGGCATGGCGGACAGACAAGGTGGAACTTCCATGGTTATCCATTACAACACAATGGAGTTACTATAAGTGATACTAAAAGGAAAAGGAAAACAATCACAGGGGACTCTATGTGTCTACAATCCCCAACACAAGATATAAGGAGTCTTGTATTATTATGTAATGTCATACACGCAAATGCATAAACCACATAAAGTAAATCAATCTCCAGACTTAAAATCATCTGAGACACATAAGTCTAAAATAAAATATAATTAAGAAGTACTACACAACGCCAATCATTAGGTCTCTCTTGCCACTTCTCCTAGCATACATTTAGTTCAAACTGATTACCTGAAAATTGATGCTCAAAAAACGTTCAACAATTAAGTTGGGGAGATGTCATAGGTTTCATAGACACGAATTATAAATTGATCCAAACCATTACTGTGAATATAAAGAAAAACTGCATGAAAATAATGAGCTATCATACAGGCTAACATGCAAAACAAACAACAAATCACATTTGGGTTAGCGAAACGTTTCCCCGATCCTCAACAATCTTAAGAGGGGCAGGGTGCCCTCGACCCATGTCAATGAATCCACTTGTTCACATCACAAAAACATCAAAAAAGGCACTCCCTGGAAACGTGCCACGATCAAGTCAACCGGATCCAATTGACCACATAACAAATTCATTAAGCACATACACATAATAGTCTCGGTATTGTCCATACATTTTAGACTATCTATTTTCACAGGTAATCAAATCATCAAACATTTTCAAAACCATTTGCTCATTTCACACCAATAAAATCATAAGAAAGAGGGCTATGAATCTCACCTGATCGCGCAAGCTACATGTAACCCAAACTAGCTTCCATTACAACTACTACACAATAAAGATCATGTTACATCGGTAAGCTAACGCTTTACTCCAATATACAAACCTAATGATGGACTTAAATATTTTATACTATATGTAAGGGACCCTCTACAATCACTTTTATATCTCTCATTATATCTTTCATGGGTCACCCTGACACCATGCCCAACCTTAACCATCTTATTAACACTTTACACTAGCTATTTACAATTAACTCAAAATTGCAGAATTTTAGTGTCTCTTTACGTACCCAAAACCCTTACTTAATGACTTTCATAATTTATACCAAAAATCACCCATGTTTATTTATGAGTATATTAACTACCTTGTGATTCCCAAGTATTCATTACATGTGCAACTACCTAAAATAAAATCAAACTTCAAAACTATCCTAAATTCGAATCACTGATTGCACAAACCACACTAAAATGTATGGCCCTAATTACCCTACTTAGACAACTAATCAAAGGCTAAATTTTGGTGTGAGGTTAATAGACATATAGAACATGACCTCTGTGTTTTGGCTAAGCTTAATTAGAATTTTAAGTAGGGGTTTTCTCCCTAAAATCAGACCCAATCTGACCGGTATTTACTGTTTTAACAACTTTTCTTGCAAAAATTATTTGAATAACTTCCCCGACCTCAAAACCTTTCGTGGCTGGATTTTTTAAAAACTAGACTCTCTGAGATTATTCATAGGCTCAAGAAACATATCAATACTCGTTTTTATCATCAAGATATCATTTGTTAAACACGACCTAAAAATCTGCCATAACCTTAATCATGATCTAACGCGTTTTATACCTAACCGATTGCACCATTATGATCCTAATTAAACCACAAACACACTAGCATGATCATATCCTCATTAATTGCAAAAGTGTTAAACCCTAATGATCCATCATAATTAAGGTTACATGAATATATAAATTAGATAGGATTAACATGCTTACCTTGAATGTTAGAACCTAAACAACGATTCTTGAGGATTTCCTTGGATCAACAATGGAGGTCGATATTTCTTTGGATATGGGGGCTGTGATTTCGACCACGATGGAGACGGAAGGAGTTATTTTTGAACTAGGTTTCTTCTAATATATCTAAATGGTATCCTAATCCCCCTATAATTCCACTTTTACAAATTTAGCACTCCTAAATCCTTTTAGACTCTATATGCCGATCGTCCCCATATTCATTATTTTGTATTTTATTTATTTATTAATTACCCTATTATTTACATTACCTTAATTTTTTTATAAAAATCTAAGATAATTTGAGTAAACCTTTTTACATAAACGCCACCTACTAGACTTTCTAAAAATAACTTTTCATTTCACATCTCACTTTCTATTTATGGAAAGTACACTGCAAACTTCCATATTTCACTCACATGCTTCCTTTCCAATAACTTACACTTCTTATAAACGCTTAAGTCTTGAAAACCAAGAATTGACGTAGCAATACATGCAACACGTCTTTTATTTCCATTATCACCACACGTGAACAAATGGAATACTTAACACAAAACTCATATGCACACAAAATAAGATAATCATTTACCTCTAAAATGACATCATGCACATATATAAACCACTTCAACATACATATAGAACAAATAGCACGCAAGAAACATACAAAATGGACACTTAGCCATTTCTAAAGGTATAAACTAACCTGTTCAAATCACGGTTGTCACATTATCCCCTCCTTATGGAAATCTCGTCCCGAGATTTAACTAGTTGGTTCAACCGTACTATTAACAAAGAAGTGAGGATCCTTAGACTTCATATAGTCTTTATGTTCCTAAGTGAACTCGGGACTACGCTTTGAATTCTAACAAACTTTCACAAGTGGTATTCTACTACGTTTCAAACTCTTAACCTCATGATCCATAATTTCTATAGGTTCCTCAACAAAACGTAAAGTCTTTTCGATTTTGATTTCATTCAACGGCACATGAAAATTAGCATTCCCTAAACACTTCTTCAAATTTGACACATGGAATGTGTCATGTACACCAATCAATTCCTCAGGCAATCTTAACCGGTAAGTTACAGGGCCGATCCTCTCAAGGATCTCGAATGGTCCAACATATCTCGGTGCTAACTTACCCCTTTTCCAAAAACGCATCACACCTTTCCACGGTGACACTTTTAAGAACATATTCTCTCCAACCTCGTACTCTGTCATCTTACATCCACTGTCCGCATAACTCTTTTGATGATCTCTTGCCGCTTGGAGCTTTTCCTTTATAACCACTACTATATCAGTCGTTTCCTGCACCAATTCAGGTCCAATGAAACAACTTTCTCAAATCTCTGCCCACAAAACATGCGATCTACATTTCCTCCCAAACAAGGATTCAAACAAAGCATACCAAATGCTTGAATGATAGCTATTGTTGTAAGATAACTCATCTAACGATAGGTGGGCATCCCATCTACGACCATAGTCAATCACACACGCCTTTAACATACCTTCCAAAGACCGAATTACACGCTCACTTTGTCCATCCATTTAAGGATGATAAGCCATACACTATCTAGTCATGTTCCTAATGCTTTCTATAGCGTCTGCCAAAACCACGAAGTAAATCTCCCATCTCAATCTGAGATGATCGACACCGGAACTCCATTCCTTGCTACTATTTCATAAATATTAATCCTTGCCAACTTCTCCTCTTGTAATCTTCTCGTATAGCTAGAAATATAAGGTGACTTGGTCAGTCTATCGACCATCACCCCAAATCATATCATTCCCACTACTTGACCTTGGCAATTTAGTGATAAAATCCATGGTAATTATATCCCATTTTCACTCAAGTATCTCAGGCTGTTGCAGCAAACCAAAAGTCTTTGGCATTGCAGCCTTCACCTCTTAAACAAGTCCAAAATACAATTGCTGACATAGGTAGCTATATCCTTTTCTACACGTGGCTACCAATACATGTCTCCAAGGTTATAGTACGTCTTATCCACTCCCGGATGTACCAAGTACCTTGATGTATGGGCCTCGTCCATTACACTTCCTACCAATAGAACCTAAATCCGATCCATAAAGTACACACTCTCGTCCCTTTTTCTTTCCATCTGTGGATCTAAACCATGTAGCCTTTCTGTGAGTGCGTTCTCTTGCTTGAACGCCTCACTTTGGGCTGCCAGTATCATTCCTGTTACTCCATACTGAATGGTCATAGCCATCGCTCGAACACATCTAGGTTTCACTCGTTCCTTCCTACTTAATGCATCAGTCATAATATTTTCCTTACCTGGATGGTAGCGAATTCCATACTCATACTCACTATACCATTTAATCCATAAAGTACTAACCATCATCTGCCCTCTTTTCCATTTGTTGGTTCAGGTCACGTAATATTTCTGCTGGCGCGTTCTCTACCTTGGACGTCTCACTTGGAGTAGCAAATATCTTGTCCTTAACACTTGACTGGCTAGTCATGAACATTGCTCTTACTCGTCTTAGTTTCACTCTCCCTTTTTCCTTAACGCATCAACCACTACATTTGATTTATCGAAGCATCACACAAATCATTCTTCAAGGTCTGGAAACCCTCTTCTCGTTCTGCGCCCCACTCATACTTCTGATTCCTCTCAGTTAGGGAAGTAAGGGGTTTAACAATCTTAGAAAAGTTTGCGATGAAACGTAGGTAAGTAACCTGCCAATCCTAAGAATAATCATATCTCGGATGGTGTCGTAGGTACTTCCCAATTCTTCACTGCCTCACACTAGTAACCTTAGCTTACAACTTCTCCTTCCTCAGTAATTCTAACACTAACTTCAAATGAACTCCATGCTTCTCTTCTTAACAAACGACACTGGTGCTCCTCACGGAAAATGACTAGGTCGTATGAAACCCTTGTCTTGCAACTCTCGAAGTTGTTTAGACAATTCTTGCATTTCCAAGGATGCTAGACGATATGGAGACTTCGCAACTGACGTCGCTCCATGAACCAAATCTATGCGGAACTCAACCTGTCGTTGTGGTGGTAATCCTGACAAATCTTCTGGGAACACATCAACAAAATCCCTCACAACAGAAATATCACCCACTTTTGGTTCATCTACCTTCGCGTTCATTAAAGCTTTAGCGGCTCCTAAAGTACGTTCCCCTTGAACCCTAAGTTTCCTACTACCTTTCAACGGTATTTCAACCACCTTCTCATGACATACTATCACAAACTTCCTCTTGGACAACCGGTCCATTCCCACAAGCACGTCAAAGCTTCCACGACTCAACGGTATCAACGAATTCCAAGGGTTACGAACAATCGAATATGAAGAATACTAGTAATCTAATGAATCAACCAAGAACAATAAGTGAGATGTGGGTTGGATTGTTAGAGAGAAACTTGGATGGAATGGATGAATGTATTATGGAATGTGTGAAAATGGAATGAAATAACAATGGAACAACCAACCCTCTCCAAGACTAGGAGAGGGTGTATTTATACTACCATGGCCGGCCCATGGGCTGGAGTTGGGCCACCCATGGGCCTTGGGCCGGACTAGATTACTAATCTAATCCTTATACTAACTACGAGCTAAGACTTGTTACAACTTTGGAAGTGACCGACACTTTTCGTGTTTCCAACAATCTCCCCCTAAGGGAGGTCACTCCAATTTACAAACTTTAAACCTAGCATACTATGCTTTATCCTTAGTCTTTAGCTCGTACTCTTGACTTTCTCTTGTGAATATGTTGTAGTGATCATTGACTTCTTGGATTGAGCTTGTTCCTTGAACTTGTATTTGACATAGTGATCTTGAGCATCTTGAGATCATCAACCAAGCATAATCTCTACGCCAACTTGTAACTTTGCCACCTTGTGGACTTGCGACTTCTGGACCGACATGCTCATACCATTCTTGAAAAGCTTTAATGTTGCATCTTTCTTGAAATTCTTTAACTTTAACACTTTGACACTTCTAGAAAGATGTGTGGTATCAGAGTAGCGGAAGTCTTGAAACATGTACTTGAGCTTTCATGATGACTTTATGTTTGTCGGTCGGGTATGAGCATGTGGTTATGGATCTTGTGAGCCAGCTGGAATCAGGAACCTCCACCACCATTTTACATAGCCTGCATAAAACAGTTAGCAATAAAGCAGGGGGACGAATATGGCTTTGTCATTCGCCCAGGTTTGGTTGGAGAAACCTTCGAATCCGTGAGGATTGACCTGTGATCAGATAGATTCAATTTGAGAAGAATCTTCTTGACAGGATTTCCAGCTGAAGTATTGAATCTTTCTAACACATAAGTATTAGATTCATCGTACTCAGCATGTTCTCATTATCGGAACGTCTCAAAGCAGACAGCACGATAAGAGTGAACCAGTGAGTTACTATCTCACCGATTGATATAGAAAATTGATTTGAAAATCAATCGGTGTATCACTTACAAAATTGTTTTTGTGACACACCGAGAGTGTTTATCATTTCAAAAATTCATTAACAACCGTTGATCCATTTCCTGGAACAAGTTTGATTCTTATAGAATCGCACCATCGTTTCTTTCCAGTTGTCACAAGTTTGATTCATAAAGAATCGCACAAGTTACCTACCATGAGCTTGTTTGATGTTGACTCAAGCAGGATTTCCATCTTCATTGTGAATGAATTCACTCTGATGTTCTGGCAAAATCACAAGGATAATGCGAAGGACTCTTAAAATGTATCTTGTAATTCACATTGTGTGAGTTAGCAAGTAGAATTTGACAAGTGTCCTAATGAGATTTATGGATGATCTCTTTTGGCTCTAGACTCAATAGTGCACTTTGATTTTAGTGATCGAAGGCTGGAGCTGAGTGCCACCTTTTCAATATCAACTAACTCGGAGTGAGA
>BQNB010197245.1:0-11228 GCA_026074375.1 Tanacetum coccineum | reverse complement strand
TTACCGAAATCATATAAGCCGTTTGTGCAAACTATGTTGACGGGGAGGACCACTTTGACATTTGAGGATGTGCTAAAGGCGTTGCGTGATAATGAGAGAATAACGGGGAATGATAGTTCCACGAGTAGCGATAAATTGTTAGTCGCAGATGACTCTGGAAGAGGTAAAAATTTCTAACGCGGTAGTTCGAAAGGGCGTTCAAAGTCTCGAATGGGAGGAGATCGAGACATGAGTGTTATCGAATGTTACTATTGCGGGGATAAGGGTCATATGCAAGTAAGGTGTCCTTAATTTCGTGAAGACTTGAAGAGTTTACAAGATTCGAAGGAAAAAAAGAAAGTCGACGGTGGTGAGATGAATGTAGTTGACAATGGTGGTGATGAGTTTCTTATGATGGAAACTTCAATGGATGGAATTTTGAGAGAGGAAAAACCAAAGTGGGTGTTGGATAATGCAGCGTCATCACATATATGCAATGATCGTGCTATGTTTGAGACGTTGAACGGCAAAGGACAATTTGGTGAAATCAAAGTGGGTAGTAAGCAAATGATGAAGATTGAAGGTGTCGGGAGTGTACGTTTCAAGCTTCATGATGAAAGTGTGAAAACCGCTTTGAATGTGAAGTATGTTCCGGGTGCGGCTAGGAATATTCTTTCACTTGGTGTGTTGACGTCCCATGGGTACCGTTATGTTGGAAGAAAAGACACTTGCAAGGTTTATAAGAGAGATCAACTAGTTATTCGAGGACGGAAAATACCGAATAATCTATGTTACTTGGAAGGGGAAGCTTTGCAAGGGAGGACTTTTTGTGGAGGCAATAAAAGGTGGTTTGAAGTTTACAGAGATTACTTGAGACGGAGAGGAGTGAAGTGATCAGCCTTCAAATGGGAGATTGTTGAGTTGTGAAGGCTTATCCCACATAGGTAAGATGAGTAAACTGAAGAGGAGTTTCAGACTTATAAATATCCCTCTCATTATAATTGTAAACTTGGACCTGGGTATGTGTATCTCATTGTATCTTGAGTGTGTCTGTTTGTACCCCGTGCAGCTTAGCACGGGTCGTGCAGTTGGGTACGACCCTGCAGTTTGGCAAGAGCTTAATAATATCTCTCTGGTTTGATCCCGTGGACTGCCACGACTATCCTTGTCGTGGATACCACGTTATATCTTGTGTCGATTTACTTTTCGTTATTTATCTTCCATAAGCCTTGTTTGTGTTCTTTATTGTTCTTAATTGTTTGGTTATTTGTTGTGTGATCCTTTGTCGTTGGTGTAATATCTTACAGTAATTGCATGGCGCGAGCACGTTTTGTAACTTTTTGTTAAAGTTAAAAAAACCAATATAATTAGTTGAACAAAATAAATTGTTTAACCATGCTTTATAGCTGTATAATTTTGGTCCGATTCTTAATTCCATTGCCTAATTAAAGAAACTGTAAAACCGAAACTAAAATTAAAAAATCAAAAATTTTAACCCTTTTGATACCCGTTGTTGTATGTTAGATTATTCTGGTGATACGTATTTCTTGCATGTAAAGCGAAGCTAGCTCCACTAGATTATTGTACAACAATTTGATGTAATAAAATAGGAATTATTGTACAACAATTTGATGTGATAAAATAGGAATTGATTTACGCATATTTAAATTTTATTGGGACACTTTAATGTATGCATCAGATATTTATACAGTATTAATATTATGCTTTAACTATTTATACGTTTGTGCAAATAAATAGTTGAAGTGTGCAAATAATCTCTCATAAAAATAAGTAGTACATATTTTATATATATTAACATAATTAATTCACTCAAAAAGTAAGTGTAACTAAAAGTGCAAATATTGATTGTGTTTTAGGTTACAATGTTGTTAATGTATATTAAACGAGGTATTAAGCGGTTGTGCGTTGTTACGGTGTCTAAAATCTGATTATTTTTTTCTTATATATATTTTCGGCGCCAAAGTTAAAATTTCATAATTTCTAAAAACTGTGAAATTGATAAGTAAATATACCCATAATAGTTTAATATATGGTAGATGTCTAAACTTCTTATCATTACAGTAAAGCGTTTGAAATTCATATACAAATTTAGTATATGCTATAACATGGAACCTCAATACCCAAAATCTAAGCATAAGAAATCTAAATATGACTTGCATTCTAACTCTTACAAAAAGTCATTGATATTGTCGGGCAACTCAGTATCGTAAAGAAGTATGTTCTTTATTTTTTAGTTTAGCAGCTAATGTTTGAGCTATGCAAAAAGCTAAAACTGAAACAGGGCGACAAAAGTAACAACGGACATTTTTGTGCCAAGGTAGTGTCAAAAAACACATTGTTTCATAGCATAACTGAGTGAATCGATGTATAGGACATGAATGTTGCCATTTGTGGATGACAATAGAGCTACAATTTCAGCGTATAACTTTTGTTGAAGCGTTGTACGCCTTTTCTAGCACCTTTAAAAAGGCACAATAGTAGTTAGATTTTTGCTATACTCTTAAAATGAAATTATATATAAACACAAGAAAAAAAGAAAAATCAGATTACTACGATGACCAGGAAGATCTTCAGGGCTCAACATACGTGCGGTATTTCGCCGCTGACTTCATCTACAAACAATGAAAAAAATAGACGTTTATGAATAGAACGTATTACAAACAAAAATAACAACATGTTTGCACATCAAGTATATGGCATAGCTAAAACCCCAAAATATTTCCCACATACAACACCCCAAAGAGTTTTCCAACTAACAATTTTTTATGATTTATTTTTATGAAACTTTAAAGCAATAAAGAATGCAAAAAAACTATGAAAAACTTAGAGCATTAAAGAACGCAAAAAACTGACAACTTACATTGGAAATAGCAAACGAACATGGGATAAAATGGTTGCATAATACAACAAAAGCATAGCCTGAAATATTGTTTGCTTTGCATTTAGATTATGCTCAATATATAGAACAGATACATTAATAACGAGCCAAGAAGAATAGGAGAAATCAATGTAATAGTTCTTTAAGAAGAGTGCCAGGAATGTTTTTGTTAAAACAATCAGATACAAAATGCACATGTTAATTTCTTCCACATAGTACCCTGCAAGCGTATGTCAATTTCTTCCACTCCCTTTATGCAAATATTAATATAATCATTTTGGTCAATCATGGATGGCCTAAATAAAAGATGAACAATAGCTCAACAAAAGAACACGGAATAATCATAATATGGCTCACATATCGTATTGCCTAAAAAACACAAATGCATTTGTTAGACCAAATAAGCATGTCCAAACAACGGTTATCTAAATTTGATATGCAAAAACAACCCAGTATCTATACGGAAGCCACATTGACATAAAGTAGCATTCAATTATTTAAATAACTATTAATGTCATTATGAAAAAACTGCGAATAAGTTGGCTTGAAACATAAGAACAAAGAACGCGCAGAAAGAACATATCTTTGTTTTAATATCCATATCACTGATATTTCAAAGGCTTATAGTAAAGTAATAAATAGCGTACCCCACAGAATCCGTATGGTGAAAACCACCAACCATCTGTAGCGAACGTAAGGGAAGTCAGAAGCTTTCTTATGCATAACAATTCTCGTAATATCCGATTTTATTCTCCTCGAAAATCGTGTGTTCCTTGACATAATGTATGGCTTTATAATCCTGGGCTTTGACTATATCTCAACCCGAACCATACTTTTGTAGGAACATCTTATTCCCATCCATTTAAAAATTTTTATAAGATTACTTTATGCTCCTAACATCCTAACATTATGTGCCATGTAAGTTTTCTTTTATTGTCTAATACAACTACGAATCAATTGTTAATAAATGTTTCAAGAATTTTTATTGATTTTTTTATAATTAACAGTAGATGATACGACTTTTACTAGTGTAAAAAACATGCAAATAAACTGAATTTTAAACTAAAGGACTTTTTAGTTTACAGTTGTAACTCTTTTACATTATCCAAATTAAAACTTTATACTAATAATGCATTATATCTCTAAATATAATAGACTCTTGTTTTTACTGATGCTCAGAGATCCCTCCTTGTGCATCATTCAGATAGCCAATCTATGAAGCATAAATTCAGATAAATACGTATAGCTCATTAACTGGCTAACAAGAACTCATTAAACACAATCAAAAAAAGGCCACTTTGACATGACATCAGGAAAAATAGATGAAGAGGTTTGATATTTAACCTAAACAACATTTTTCTTCAAAAATATACACCAACGTTATATAGGCTCACACATAGCATTGAAATAAGCTAATTAAGGTTTCTTATACAAGCTCATAAATAACAGCTAATTGACTTTATTACGCTCTTCACAAACTGACTTTATATAGTGCCATGGAGTTTAGATCCCTCTAGACCCCATATTCTCTATAGACCCATTGAACTCATCACATCCACTCATTTCATTTTGATCTAAAGTCTGTGAGTAAATCACAGATTTACACATCAAGGGCAAAATCAACCATTATATAAACCTAAATAGTTGACCACATCACTTATTTTTTCCTTTAAAGTACAGATCTAAGACACACTACTAATAGTTGCACCATAGTCATATTGAGATTCATTCATAATCCATACATCAAACCGAAGAAAAACTTCGATTGTGTCAACACGCCAGACGTAATGGCAGAATCTCAGGAATGCAAATAGTGATCAATCTATATACACAATAGAGAAAAATTAGTAGAAAACGATAAGTGCTATAAACTTCAAAGTGTTACGAAGACCATCAACCTACGAACCACCTTCAGTGTATGTCCCAAGTCACTTCAAAATGTACCTAATCGCTCCTCTAAAATTATTAATGAGCCCTCACAAGGGTCCAAAATCCAAAATTAAGACCTAACTTCCTATCCCACTTAAGAACCAATAATCGCGCAAAATATAATCTATAAGAAGACTTACAATGAAAATCACTAAGAATATTCGATAGCTGCTATTCTCCTCATCATGCCAACTATTCTTTCTTTCTCTTCACTGAAAATGGATACTCTAAAACGTCCCATCAATAATGTTGGTATAGTTCGTAGGTTTGACCTAAAACCAAAGTTTGTACCATTTTTTAACAGTGGACAGAATAGTGCTATATGACAGTGCTATTTATGCGAAGAACAACACTTTAGCGATCAGCTAAACAACAACATAATTTCACTCTAAGTCAGCTAAACGGGACCGCCAAGTAGAGCATAAATTTAGGAAAGTACAATCACAAAACATAGGTAGGCGTACCCTTCCGCTCCAATAATCACACAAATACAGGGTAGCTCATACCGCATCTAGCTCCAAACAATATATGCAAACACATAATATTCACATAACATTATAAGACATATCTTGTCTTCTGAAAATTAATAAACCACTATTTCGCACAGTTCAATTCAAAACATTTCAAAAAAATATGTGAATTTCATTTTTCACACCAACGGAACAACAATAAAAAGTGGGGCTCGAATGAACTCACACCTCATAACATCTTTTGCAACCAATTACACAATCAACATAGAGCATAGTGCAACGACGCTTCGCACACGAACCTAGTCAAGTATAAGGTCACCAATTTAAATTATTCATCCCCGCGAAAATACAATATTCCACGTTTGAAGCATAGAGTTTAGAGCGTTGTACATTTAATCATAACATTTTTCTGATGGTGTGGTGGTTGACGACATATTCACAACATTAAGATCAAATACATTTCAATAATACTTTCTAATACTTATTAACGAAAATTGATATGTAATTTACGTATTATTTATAATTTTTTAATTAAATTTATTTATATCTCGGTAAGTCCATCGGTAACTTAAGTCACTCAAAAATAATTATAATATGGTTGAAATTGAAATGTTTACTAAAAATAAACACATTAGAGAAGTTTAGAGAAAAATTATATTTTTCGTCTTTTAGTGAAATTTATTTATAAATATAATAATTATAATATTTTTTATTTTTTAAAATCTAAAATCATGTTTTTAGGTAAATTTCTATGACTATAAACGTTTTTCGAAATTTTGTATGAACCATTGCTCATTAATGTTTTCCATGCACTCTTCAAACCTTAATTTTCAACTCTTTTCACCATTTGACATTTTTCGGACTAAAATTCCAAAATCTCATTCTTTACGTGTTTTAAAATGTTTTTTCACAAATTCTTGTGAAATTTAACTTCGCAAATACATTTCACTTTCAAAAATCTACTAAACTCCTTATAAAGACTAAATATCACTTATTGGGCTTTAAGGCCACAAGAAAGCGTCCATTTAAGATTGTATAAGTCACAATGTTTACGATCCAATGCCCAAAACCTAGGTCAATTTAGTACATAAGCCTTTTTTTTATTGTTAACTATATAGTATCAAAAATAATTCGGACCACTATAATTATTATTTCAATTAAAACCTCCCATTAAGCCACGGCTTAAATAGACTTATTGGGCCGTGAGCTCATAAGCTCAAAAATACGTATATTAAGCTTGAAAATAAGCTAATAAGTATGTGTTTTCACATTTGGTACTCCCATAAGCCCTCAAAATTAGTCAATCATACGCACATAAAATAAAAATAGTGATTTTGGAACATCTCTTGTGGCATATATAGCCCAAAATAAGCAGTATTTTGCTTAAAAATTAAGCCAAATAAGCATATAAAAGGTAACTATAAACAAATAAAGCGATCTAGCAAAATAATAATTATTCAACCATCACGACACAACATCATAACTAAACAACTCACACCTTTTCCTTTTTATAACCCACGAATAAAATCTACCTTTTTCTTCATTTCGTTCTCCAAAAATCGATTTTTCGACGATGTCAACTTGTAACTACAAATCAATTTATGCATCAATGTATAATAAAACCAAAAGGAACAAACGAAAATTAATTTGAAAACTTACAAGTGAGAAGAATCTTCATAAAATGTCGATTTTGACACGAACCGGACAACCCAAACTTTGTTTATGAACACCTAAACACGTCGTATACCGGATACCACATTTCTCGATCATAATGTTGGTAAAATTTATAGATGTTGTTGGTGGATTTAAAATCAGACGCCCACATAAACACACTTAAATGTGTGTTTATTTTTTTTGAATGAAAATGGAATTATGAGAAAGTAGTGGAAGTAAATATGAATGTACACCTTTAGGGACTCATGTAGTCTCAAATTAAGACACCTTGTCCCCATTACCCTTGATCGGCTATGGCATTCAAGAGGCCTCCGGGTCTTTCGTTTCGAGTACGAGATCACTAAATACTCGGTAAAACTCAACCGTTAAAAATTTACACCAAAGTTAATTAGCATTTTTATTCACCTTAAAAATACTTTTACATTATCACTAGAGTGTTCAACAACGCGATTATTTGACCCTTTAAATCCTTCAAAATTCATTTGGACATTAAGGAAGTGTCAGACTGTTTTTTGGCTTTTTTCAAAATTACGGGTCAAAACCAACCCGCAAATTCATTGATTAACAATAATACCATTAACATAAGGGAATTATTAATTAAAAATAAACTCTCATATATTCACCGATAAATTCTCAACAAAATCACCAACCGTCAACACGGATATAGAATTAGAAATAATAACATGATAAAGGACTATAAATGAATATTAAACACAAAAGGGAAAAGGTTACATGGCAAAGGTTACATTCTACCCCCTTAAAAGAATTTCATCCCCGAAATTCAACTACTAACATCACTAAACAAATGCGGGTACTTCAATTTCATCTGATCTTCACGCTCCCACGTGAATTCAGGGCCACGTTTCGAATTCCACCGAACCTTGACGATGGCAATCCTACTACGCTTCAGCTTCTTAAACTCTCTTTCCAAAATTTCCACAGGCTCTTCCATAAAATTCAACTTGGCATCAACTTGAATCTCATCCAAAGGCACTTACAGTGTTGGATCAACCAAACACTTCTTAAGGTTCCACATGTGGAACGTGTCATGAACACCATTCAAGTCCTCAGGCAAATCTAATCGATAGGCTACGGGGCCTACTTTCTCAATAATCTCAAAGGGTCTAACAAATCTAGGTGCTAATTTCCCTTTCTTCCCAAAGTGTACTACACCTTTCCAAGGCGACACTTTGAGCAAGACATAGTCACCTACACTAAACTCTAGAGGCTTCCTCCTCTTAATAACATAACTTTTTTGGCGATCACGCGCAGCCTAAAGTCTATCCTTAATCTGCGAGATCTTCTCAGTAGTCTCTTGCACTAACTCAGGTCCTATCAACAGACCTTCTCCAACCTTAGCCTACAAAATTGGCGAACGACACTTTCTACCATACAATGCCTCAAATGGAGCACATCTCACACTAGAATGATAACTATTATTATACGAAAAATCAACTAATTGAAGATAAACATCCCAACTTCCTTCGAAGTCTAGGACGCACGCTCTAAGAATATCTCCCAAAGTTTGAATAGTATGCTCACTCTGACCATCGGTTCCTAATGCCTTTGGCATTGTCTGCCAAAACCTTAATCTGAAACGACTATCACGATCTGATATGATCGAGATCGACACACCATTTCTAGCAACTATCTCATTCAAATACAATCTAGCAATCTATCCATCTTATAATCCTCACGCATAGGTAGAAAATGAGCAGACTTAGTTAATCGGTCCACAATGACCCAGATTGTGTCATGCCCACTACTAGTCCTAGGCAACTTAGTCACAAAATCCATAGCTATTCCTTCCCATTTCCATACGGGAATATTAGGTTGCTGGAGCAAGCCAGATGACCTTTGATGCTCAGCCTTAACCTTCAGATAAGTCAAACACTTACTAACATACTCAGTTATGTCCTTTTTCATTCCAGGCCACCAATACCTATCTCTAAAATCATAATACATCTTATCATCTCCTGGGTATACAGAGTACTTCGACTTATGGGCTTCATCCATTATCATGGTTCTCACATCACCCTTCAAAGGTACCCATATTCGATCCAGGTAGTACAAAGTCCCATCACTTCTCTGTTCTATCATCTTATCCAAACCTTTCTGCAATCCTGCAAACTCATCTACAACCTCCTTTTGATCTTCCAGTATCCTATCCTTAATACACGACTGAAGGGTCATATTCATAGCTCTTAAGATTCGCCTTACCAGGATGGTAGCGAATTTCACAGTCATAATCACTAAACAACTCTATCCAATGATGTTGTCGCATATTCAACTCTTTTTGACTAAAGATATGCTGAAGACTCTTATGATCTGTATAAATGACACTCTTTGTCCCATACAGATAATGTCTCCAGATCTTAAGTGCAAACACGACCGCACCCAACTCCAAATCATGGGTAGTATAATTCTTCTCATGAATTTTCAACTGCCTAGACACATAGGCTATCACCTTTCCTCTTTGCATTAACACACAGTCTAGTCCTATCTCGGACTTATCACAATATACCACAAAGTCTTCTGGTCCATCGGGGAGAGCTAGAACAGGCGCATTACACAACTTATCCTTTAAGGTTTGAAATGCCAATTCCTGTTCCTCGCCCTAATCGAAAGTCTTACACTTCTGAGACAAGATAGTAAGAGACTTAGCTATCTTAGAAAAGTTCTCAATGAACCTACGGTAATATCCAGCCAATCCTAAGAATGAATGAACCTCAGTCGGAGCTCTAGAGGCTTTCCAATTCTTAATAGCTTCAATCTTACTAGGATCTACATGAATCCCATTACCATTTATCACATGCCTAAGAAACTGCACCTCTCTTAGCCAGAATTCACACTTAGAAAACTTAGCATACAGTTTCTATTTTTTGAGTAGTCTCAAGACTAACCTTAAGTGTTCTACATGCTCCTCTTGAGTCTTAGAGTAGATTAAGATATCGTCTATGAACACTATCACAAACTTATCAAGATAAGGCCTACAAACTCTATTCATCAAATCCATAAATACCGTTGGTGCGTTAGTCAAACCAAAAGGCATTACTGTGAACTCGAAATGTCCATACCGTGTTATAAACACAGTCTTTGGAATGTCATCCTCATGCACTCTCAGCTGAGGATATCCAGACCTAAGATCTATCTTCGAGAAAAACTGCGACCCTTGCAGTTGATCAAATAGATCATCAATTCTAGGAAGTGGATAACGATTCTTAACAGTTAACTTGTTCAATTCTCTATAATCAATGCACATCCTATAAGAACCATCTTTTTTCTTAACGAACAACACCGGTGCTCCCCAAGGCGACTAACTTGGTCGAATGAAACCTTTGTCTTAGAGTTCCTTGAGTTGTCCCAACAACTCCTCTAATTCTGAAGGTGCCAAACGATAAGAAGACTTTGCTGCCGGCGTTGCTCTAGGGATTAACTCAATTCGAAACTCAATTTCCTGAATAGGCGGTAATCCAGATTGGTCATCTAGGAATACCTAAGGAAAATCTCTAACCACAACAATATCTTCTTGTTTCTTATCACCAGCGTTAGCACCCATTAAAAATCTTGCTTTCTCTTCTGGTCTCTCTCCTAATACTTTAAGCACCTTGCCATCCGGTAGTGGTATCCTTACTACTTTCTCATGACAAATTATTTCAGCCTTATAATAAGACAACTAGTCCACACTTATAATCACATTAAAACTTCCATGCCTAAAAGGTATCAAATCGATGTCAAAGACATGACCCTCGATTTCTAGTTTATAACCCTTAATAACCTTATCAATCTCTACTAGTTGTCCGCTAGCTATCTTAATCTCATATTTGAAACCTAAGTCGCTGGGCTCTAAGCCTAACAGAGTTATGAAAGTAGTGGAAACAAAACTATAGTCGGCACTAGAGTCAAATAAGGTAGTGGCAAAATGATTGTTCAAAGTAAACGTACCCATCACCATGTTTGGATCCTGGCGAGCTTCCTTTGCTCACAACATGAATGCCCTACCCCTAGCCTGGTTCCTTTGGTTTCCACGACCCCGACCCCCGTTATTAGCAGCAACTTGATTTGGATGATTTTCTCCCAGTCCTTGTGCCCTATTCCACCTAGGTCAAGCTGGCCTAACATAGTCGGTACTACCACACTCATAACATGCCTTAACAGTTGGGTTTCTAGCATTTACAGGATTCATATTCCTCGGTACATGTAACACCCCCATTTTCGGGACAACGCAGCGGAACATATATGGGTGTTACTTCAGAGTACGATCACACATAATTCAT
>BQNB010197244.1:0-11228 GCA_026074375.1 Tanacetum coccineum | reverse complement strand
ATATATTAATTGCAAAGTGTAAAGATGATTAGTCAATTTTGTGTCATAAATGATAAGTTATTTCGTTGTCTGAATATATCATTTTATATTGTTACACACTAAAACAGGAAAGTAGATGATACAAACAAGCACGGGATAATATAAAATGTAAATCAGATACAACAAAACAATCATAAAAGATGGTTTTTACTAACTAGTCAAATAATTTTTTAGAACAAGGGTTTCCTTGATTTTCTATTTTGTTTCTCTCATCTTTGCGCTGCTCAGCCACGATAAGTAGGGATATCTCCACACGAGAAACTTACACATGTAGTCGGTTTTGATGAGTTTGAGTATACGTGAGTATCATGTTTGTCTCTTGTATAGCATTAGCCAAAGGTACAAGACCAGAATCTAAACTACAATTAGGTTTCTTTATATAAAGAAATGTTGGGGAGTTTTCATCGTAACCCAAACAGTTTATTTATATTAATTTCACTTGATCGGTTGAAATCCTATCCAACTCTACAGGATCTACAGTAGCAACCATTTTACTAACAAATTTTCTTCCAGGCGGACTTGTGAACCTTCCATAATGGTGTAGTAGGACCTTGAATGTCATTGTTTTAACTTGAAAATGAGTTAAGGAAACAATGTAATGTTGTTGTTGAAGTTAAACGATAATTAGGTGGTTTATATAGTGTGACCGACAACCATGTTTATTGTTTTTTGCTTTAATGACAATGAGGTTGTCCAGAGTATTTAAAGCCACAAGGTTCAATTATTTATTGAGTGTTGTTGTACTAACATATTAAGTTTACGCTTTGCAAAATGAAATATATTACATCATTCATAGCATATATTATAATTTAACAGCAAACCAAAAGAAATAATAAAAACAAACAAATGGTTAAAAAACCAAACGACTTAAACCAACTATTTGAACCATTAGTGTTTAGATCATCTAGATGTTGCGATGCACATTCCTGAGAATCGTATTCTTCATACATGTGAGCTGATTTTATGTGATGTCCTTCGTATGGTTGAGATGTGTCTATGTGATGTTGCTCATAAGGTTGTGATGGGGTTTCACCGTATTGTTGTGATGGGTATTAGTTATAACTCTGAAGAATGATGGTTGGTCATTTCTTGGAATTTCTTGATTATGTCATTGCGTATGTTTATAGGTGGCTTAGTAACAAATGGTTTATTGCACTGATTACGTTTGTCTCTTGCTTGTTTGCATTTGCTAAAATGTGTAACTCTTGGCTCCTCTCCTTGAGATTGTATACGGTTTGTATTTTTTGGATGACCGGGATGTGGGCTGTCTATTCGAGGAGGAATAGCTTTCTGAATATTGTGCAGAAATTCCCATTGTTGCATATTTCTAAGAAAATGAATCGATTCCACGTAAGTGCCTTGATATTTATCTTTTTAAACCAATTTGATATTTATCTTGTTACAGCTATAACGTGACCACACGGAATCCCTAAAAGCTACCATTTATGACATTTACAGGTGCCTGTTTCTAAGTTGACTTCATGAGTATATTCACCGTCTAAAACTTGGTATTGATAATGGTTAACACTGTTAACAACCCATGTGGCGCTTTTCATTCTTTTTTACTCACTTTGTCTGCTACCTAATCAGTTATTTCATACGTCATATTTGCTAGAAGAATACATAAACAAAAATCAATTTAGTAGTTGTTATTGAAAAAAATGAAGTTTTAGAATATGTATTCAAAGAGAAATACATGCGAGTTGTCAACGTTTATAGTACTAGTCTTGCACCATCTCACGATACGTCTCGGCCAAAATTAACACCAGTAGCTTTCTATTTAGTATAGTATAAGCATTAACAGACTCCACACTATTCGATGTTATATAATTGTAACGAACTAGTGGGCAATGCGCTCTTGACTATCTCTGAGGACCAGCTTCACAAAGGTTGTGGTATGCATCAGGCTGAACAGCCTGTAGTATGCTCATGTTGCTTGCAAATTCTTCTGGTGTATATGCCTTGCATATTTTACAGAATAGACCTTTTTTGTTCCTTATAAGATGACGACAACATACAACATGAAAGGCTAAAGGGAAGCTATAACAGGATTCCTATCAGGTATGAATAGAAAATTAGGGTTATTACCTATGCATTCTTTGAGTACGGATATCCACCATGACCAACATGGACTTGTTTCCCCTTTGCATATACTAAAAGCAAAAAAAAGCAATTGGCATAATCTAATGGTTTCCATCTATGCCCACAACTACAAGATTTGTTCCCTTGTATATACCCTTTAAATGCGTCACATTGATTATAAGCAAAGGGCGTAGATAATTGAGGAACGTACAAATCTAAAATAAAACATTATAAATACACTATAGTGACGTACTAGTATTTTATTATTCAGAAAAGCTGAGCATGACTTACCCAAGCACCAATGGCAATGAATAACATCTCAAAAACTCCTTCTTCGTTTGTTTTGATATGTGTGACTATCCATTGGTTTTTTATTTCTAGGTTGTGATAATAAGATGGTAGCATTTCAAAAGATTCATACGGTGAACCCCTTATCTGTTGTATCCCATAATCCTTTCCTCTCCATGCTTGTTGGTAAGATATATTTATTTTATATTCTGACACAATATCTTGTATATCTTTCCCTTTTAAAAGACGCTTACTATCTTGTAACTTAGGAGTGATAATGTGAGCAATTACCTTTTTGTTTGCATTTCGATGGTTAGGATATGTTTGAGTTTTTGGACACGTGTGAACATCATTAAGATATGTAATGTAATATGTATATGTATTATCCCAAAGTCTAGCATGAAGCTTCCAAGCACATTCATTAAAATGATAGCATTTTAATTCATACCTTTCTGGGGCTGACTTGTCTGCTAAAAGTTGGAAACCGTCGTTTAAAGCGTTCAACCTAATAGCCAAGTCTAAAGCTTCTTTATTGTCAAAATCTTGTTTTGTTTAACTTCTGATTGTTTATTATAATGCTTTGAAATAATAGGTTTTGACTTGTAAACAAGTCTTTCTGGAATGTCAGGCTTAAATGACATGAACTTCTTCCATTTATGATAAATGGGTTGTGGATTTTCATCAACACCATCATCTGAATCATTTTTTTCATCTACATTTTCCTCGTTTGATCCGAACGCAAATGATGATTCTGGTTTTTTAAAATGGGGCTCATTTTTGTAATTGGATTCATCTATTTAAAAATCACTAGGTTCAGAATTAAAAGATAAACTATTGTTGAAAAAATGAGTACTAGTATTATTATTATTATTAAAAATAAATGAGTTTACGTCTTGATTAGATGGGCCATTGTTTTCGACAGTGGTCGGTTCAAAAAAATTAAAAAGCATGTTTTTTTTATTGTTTGCCCCTAAATTTGTAGTTTTGTCTATTGGTGTATGCTGAGAAACATACAAATGTGCTAATTGATCTATGGAAATACAAGAACAATCAACAAAAAATTGTACCTCAGTGTCGTCTGTGATATCAAAAGTATAGTCAAATGATGAGAGCTTAACCAATAAATTTAATCAATAATTTGCATCCAAATTGAATTTCTTCATCATCATTTCATGTAACATTGAGTACGTCAAATCTTCAAAAAAATGGCACCTCGTTGCGTTTGATTATAATGAATTATACATTTGAATTTTCTTATATTTGACTGCATTTTTTTAGGATTATTTTAGGTTAATGTTGGTTTCATGATATTTATAGTAATTGAATATTCATACTACATAGCAAATGAATAGTCAAAATCATGTCATAAATCGCGTATATTATAAAGTGATGTTATATATGTCATTGAATAGTCAACTCAGTGTTTGTATACAGTAAATGAATAGTCAAAATTATGTCATAAATCGCGTATATTATAACGTGATATTATATATGTCATTGAATAGTTAAGTCAATGTTTATAAACAGTAATTGATTATTCAAAATCATGTCATAAATCACGTATATTATAAAGTGATGTTATATATGTCATTGGCTAGTCACGTCAATGTTTATAAACAGTAAATGAATAGTCAAAATCATGTCATAAATCGCGTATATTATAAAGTGATGTTATATATGTCATTGTATTGTCAGAATTATGTCATAAATCGCGTATAATGCAAAGTGATAAAATACATGTCATAGCCTTGTCAACCCAATGTTCCTATGAAGTCATTGAACTGTAGTAAAATAGTATCTGAAATGTACGAATAATGTGAAATGATGTAGACTACGGTATTACTATATTTATACCCAATCAAATAGCATACATCCATCTTAAAAGCTCTAACTCATACATTCATTAAAAAATTTAAAAATATGTCAGACAACATACCATTTGACCTTCAATTGGCTATTATAAATAGACTATCAGTGAAGTCTTTACTTCAAAATCCGTATTGTGTCAAAGAGATGGAAGTCTTCCATGGACTATTCCAATTTCATTTGTAATTACGGTTTTCCTGAGAGAAATAATTGTTGTTTATAGTTAACCTTTAAGCAAAATATTGAAGGTTTTATCTACTTGGTAGATGATAATTTAGCATTCACACCTGTAGTTACAAATTTAAATATTTTCTCTCTTACACCAATTGCTACATCTGAAGGTGTATGGTGTTTTTCATTTGGCGAAAACTCGATGCTATTTCTTTGGAACCCATCACTAAAAAAATCGGTAGGAATATTAGTCCCCAATTACACGCTTCAACCTGATTCACCAAAAATGATATTTGGTTTTGGTGTCGGTCTTGACACTCTAGACCCAACACTTTTAAAGATAAATTACCCCTATTACGGTCAAAGTCCATGGTATGTGTCAGTGTTTACATTAAGCTCGAGAATTTGGTATAAACTTGAGAATTAATATTTGCCACATGAATCTATAAGAATAAAACGGTCAGGTCAAGCAGTTATGGGTGGTAAAATTTCCTGGGTTAGTTTAGAGAAGTTTTATAGTGATGATGGTATTTCATACAATATTTACATGTTAGTTTCATTTGATTTGATTACTCACCAATTTCAGGTTATAGACATGCCTGAACAGATGCTAGTTTAGGAGTTTTTACCTCCATACTATATTTCCCCAGCTTGGAGACTCTATTATAATTTCTAGAAGTTTCATTTTTGGTGACTTCCGTATTATATATACATGGGAGCTAGAAGTTGATGAAGGTGAAGTTTCATCGTATAGACAACTATTCACCATTCCATACCTAGCAGAGCATCAACTCAAATTACTTAGATTCAGTAAAGATAAGCAACCAATAGTTGAAGCTGCGATCATCCAACAATGGCATCAGTCACTACAAGTGTTCAATCCAAGCTTTCAAAATTTTTGAAACATTGGTGTCGAAGCAAACCATGGTTCAATTTTCATTGGCCCATACAAAGAATCACTAATGCTTCTTAATGAACAAAATAACGCACTAATAAATTAGGTTTTGTCGTTAATGTTGTTATTTTGTGTCTTTCATGTTATAACCGTACTAGTCTTTTTAATTACTTATTAAAATTATTTGCATGTTTACTAGTGTGTTAAAAGCGTATCTATTATCTTTTGTATATAATGTTATTATTTACTTGATTGTTAAAATAGATGGCATGGCCTTGTTAACTCAACGTTTCTATAAAATAATTGAATTGTCATACTATACCATCTAGGTTTACTGTCATCTATATTAAGTAAATGTAAACACTTGTAAACACATTTAGTTTCAATGTTGTTCCTTTATATAAACCCTACTTTGTTACTCTAAACATACACTTCTATATTCAACATCATATTCCTCTAATATTTTCTTTCTAACTTGTTTACATTGTCTGACTACTTATCTTTTGATATCCAAGTCAAAATCATAAATAAAATTCCTGTTAAAAGTTTACTCAAGTTTCGTATGGTGTCAAAGCCATGGAAGTTTACAATAGACAGTTACAGCTTCATCTATGATTACGGTTCTTGTCAATGTGCCATGTGTTGTTTTAATTTAAAGTATAGTGTGGGTAACGAACATTTTATGTGTTCTGTAAATGGACAAATGTCCTTCACCCCCTAAATACAAATTTTACACTTTCAAATCTAACGCCAATTACCACTTCTAAAGGGGTATGGTGTTTTTCATTTTGTTGTCATGTAGGGGCAATTCTTTAGAACCCGTCTATAAGAATTTTTTTGGAAATAGAAGTCCCTAAGATGCTGAGTAGGCCAGCAATCAATAAAAATTGTTTGGGGTTTCGGTGTCCGGCCTGACACATTAGACCCAACAATACTGAATATTCCTATGCCGTTTTACAAAGACAGACCATGGCATGTGTTAATGTATACTTTAAACTTGGATACTTGGACTATTCTTGGGAATTACCGTTTGCCCGTGTCGATATAAGAATAAAACGATCGTGGGTTCTAGCAGTTATAGGTAGTTGTATTTTATGAGGTTGTTCTAAAACATTTTTTAATGATGATGGTTCTTTTTAAAAACTCTATATGCTTGTTTCTTTTGATTTGATTAACCACCAATTTCATGTATTAGACATACTCACTTAAGAAACCAACTTCTAATTCCATTCTATATTTCCAAGCTAGGAAACTCTCTTGTAATTTCAAAAAACCTCATTTATTATGAGAACTGATTTATTTGTACATGGTTGTTAGAAGTGAAACCTGCTATTGTAACATCTTGGAGAGTGCTATTCATCATTCCCTCCTAAAATATTGCAAAATTAATTAGATTTACTAGGGACAAATATCCAATTGTTGAAGTTGATAGCGGCCAACAAATGGTTCATACATTACAAGTGTACGACCGTCCGTCTCAACAATTTCATAATGTGGGTATCGAAGCTAATGGTGGATCGTTCTTCATTGGCCCATACAAAGAATCGCTAATTCTTTTTAATGTTTAAGAAATTGCGTAGGTTGTTTGTATCTACTTGATGCTTAAGTATGGATGCTTTGTGGATTTCTTTTCTATATTGTATTTTTAAATTCCGTATTGTAATTTTAATTTCAGTAATGTAATTTTTACTTCAGTAATGTCATTTTAATTTAACTCATGTCTACTCGTTACAATACAAATTTTAAATAGAAAAACACAATTCATTCATTAATATAAAATTACAAATTATAATAACAAATTTAAACACAATACATAAGTCATTCATTAAAATAAAATTACACATTACAATAACAAGTTAAAACACAATACGGAATTTTAACAAAATACAAAAATAAAAATAACAAAACAAAAACTAAATTTGTTAATCCAACGAGTTTTAACAATGATTTGTTTTTCCAATTTGGCTGCCTTCCTAAACAAAGCATTATGCATCTCGTAATCTTTATCAGATTCTATATTCAGAAAATTGTCAATCAAAGCACGTTGCTCTAGTGGGATGTTTCAGCATTCCTCGTATGCTTTCCGCAAATCATCTTTAGTTGTACATGCATTATTAAATTCGTGGGCTAAGTTCATAATCTCTAACTGACGACCTCGATCCTCCTGAATTTTTTTTTTCATCCATAGATTTGATTTGATCATAAGTATGTGGACCCGAACACGCCATTAAAATTTTTGTTAAATGGTATATAAAAAGGAAGTTTGTGTTACAAAATGATATAATTGAATGAGGTATTTATAGGTTTATAAAAAGCAAATGACTTGTTAGAATCATGTCATAAATCGTACAAAATATAAAGTGATCGAATACAAGTCATGTACTTGTCAACTCAATGTTTATACATAGTCATTGAATTGTCTAATCTGTAATAGTATTGTCAGAATCATGTCATAAATCGCTTAAATTAGTAAGTGATGAAATAAATGTCATGGACTTGTCAATTCAATGTTTCTATACACTCATTGAATTGTCTAATCTCTAATAGAATATTCAGAATCATGTCATAAATTGCGTAAAATACTAAGTGATGAAATCTAATGATATCATTGTCTATACCCATTTATGTTGCTCATACATTATATATAAGTTTTTGATACATTCATATTACAACATTCTCTAAACTATCCAACATAGCAATGGCCGCATATTCAAATTAATTCAAATGTGTATTACATTTTAATACATTTGAGCAAGGTGTCATTATGTATGATGATATGACATACTTAATGTTAATGAATTTGTTGTGACGCGATTCAATTTAGATCCAAATGCCCCGTTAAATTTATCGTTTAACCTCCCTGCAATTGAAAGGGATATTACAAACAACGAGGATGTCAAATTTTTTATTAATTGTGCTACTAATTATACTGATGAAATAACACGTTTGTACATTCATCCACCTAAAAAACTTGAAGTAAAGATAATACTCGGTCCAGCGGGTATTCTTCAAAAGGTGTTTCTATGAAAAAATGCAGACGTCATGGCAGGTGGTTATGATAACATAATAACAACCTAGGAGTATGTCAGAAAAGTAAATGAAGATGTGTCTGAATATGATCATTTTATGCTTGGACCATGGCTAAGAGCTATCTGCATGGTGAAGGGAAAATGGCATCTGGTTGTCTTGGCGATATGAAAAAATATTGCATAAACAGGAAACTTGAAATAGTGGTTGGTGTTGTCATGAGTTGTACACCAAATGCATTGGGAGACATGACAGTTACACTAAAAGATCCAACATGTATAATGGGAGGTACAATTCATTTCAAAGTCTTTCAAAATGAAGCTGATGGTTACGCAAAGTCTATCAAAGTCGGATCTGTTTTGATACTTCGTAATGTTTCTGTCTTTACCCCAAAACCATCAAAACATTATCTTAACATTACAATTAGAAACATTGTTAAGGTTTTCGACAAGGACACTGAATTTTAGACTTATAAATGTTTATTTTTACATTTGTCCATTTATATCTTTTTATCAAGTTGTATTACCACAATTATCATCGCTTGTAATGCTTTTTTAATTCAATATCATTTCAAACAAAATGTTAGTCTTTCACCATACACTATATAAAAACTAAACTAATCATAACCATAATTACGAGTATTCTCACACCTACACTTATATAACAGTTGAAGCATTTGATATCTAATGTTCTCCTAAAATAGTTGACTATAACCATGCACTATTAGCTCTTTTTTCGAACATAACTTAGAGATTAACCAACAAGTTATCACTCTACAGTCTTTGAAGTTAGGTTGTTGAGGGACTGGATAACCCAAACCCTGATTGTATATAACAATAAAATTGTAGGGTTGTCGTCTAGTTCCATTGAAACAACCACGACTTTGCAAAATGTCATTCACCACGGGTGTCCAATCTATAACTTATTTTGTTAATATTAACCTTGTTGTCTCGCTATGCATAGAGTCAAACACATGAAATAGACAGTTGGGTAAGTTTACTGCACCCGTGACCTAGTGATTTCCTCCGGCATTTATGGGCATATAAACCTACAAAGATAAAACTAAAAAATTATGTCAAACTAAATCATACATAAAAGGTATTAAAAGTTTAAACACAAATAAGTCTACAAATAAGTACCCAATCAACATCATTCCATGTTGGGTACAGACGAGTTAAATAATCTAATGTTCTAATTATGTGTTGATCCATCTGTATCATAAACCGTTTCGTTTCCGGATGTACGCATACTGTCCCTGATTGCGACACTGTCTACTTGGCATTTTGTGGCCTCTCTCTAATTAGTAGCTCAATCTATGCATTCATGTGCTAATTCAAAACATAAAAACAAAATAAATAGTTGTTTTTAAGAAAAAATAAAAATAATCCTTTATTAAACTCGTATTAATAAACTTACGTCGCCGGAAAACCAACCCTCTTCGTTGGGCCGTTCTAGGCTGTGAAAGCCAGCCATATACAAATGAGGAACTAGTTGTCGCCTAAAGAAATCTGAAACTAAATAACCCATCATATAACAATCTAAATAAACATCATAGGGGTTTAACAAAAATTTCGTGCTGTCAATATAATCTTCTCGCCTAACCTAATAAACCAAGTTAAAAACTATCTCAATACACATAATTGGTTAAGTTTATATATTAAATTAAATTAAAGACTAACAATTACCTTACTAGGTTCAACGTTTTCATACACAATTAAATTACCAGTATCACGTTCACCCATTATCATAACGTCATCCCCTCCTACATTGTCATCGGCAAAAGAGTCCCCAAGATTCAAGGGTGATACATTGGCATTCTTGCCCTTATTCTTAGTTTTATCACCCTGTTTCTTAGGTAAAATCGTAGTAGGAGGCAAATCCATATATGGACTCCGCCTGTATAAGCTAGGACGAGAATCTCTCCTTTCTCGATTCAATATATTCTAAAAAACAACAAATGATAAACATTTATTACTTCATGATGGTTAGTACTATAGAAGCATAATCGTAAATAATTTTAGGATTACCAAGATGAATATGCCAGCATCATGAGGATGCGATGGGATAGGGTTTTGTCAATTTGGAGTAGCCGAATGCGATGGCATTTGGGATTGCCAATTAGATGTACCGGGATGCGATGGCATATGGGTTTGCCAATTTAAAGTAGCCAAATGCGATGGCATATGGGTTTGCCAATTAGAAGTACCAGGATGCAATGGCGTAGGGGTTTGTCAGTTTGGCGTAGCCATATTAAGACCATAAGAAGGAGTCGCTTGGGCACCTTTAATGAAAGAGCTGTTTGGCTGCGTCGGGAAAGAAGACAGGCCACCCTGTTGAAACCCCTAAATACAAAATTATAATATTTAGTTAGTTTTCAACAAGGAAAAAATCTATGAATATTCAAATCACAAAAATTATACCTGCATGATTTGGCTTACACTCAACTCACTTAACCCATAATGTTGACCGACAATGATCGGTCCTTTCTTTGTTTGTCGCACCAGGCCAACATTTATATCCTTCATAAACTTACGAATTTGGTCATACATTTCTTCGCGTTTAGCGTCCTTTTTCATAATTTGATCCACCGCCCTTTTTTGTTTCTATAATTCTCGATAAAATTCTGATGAAACATCAGAAAATTTTTGTCGGTTTACATAATGAGGTATTTATGCTGCTACACTAATAAGACCCTCAAAGTATGCCCTACTCGAAACCCACCATTCTGATCCAGCCTCAATATCATCTGGTGTCATACTTGCAGTAGGTAGACCTTCCTTTAAAATACAAAAGGACATTAAGTATCAAATAAAAAACATAATCAAATTAATAAACTATATAATTAAAAAAACTCACATGA
>BQNB010197243.1:0-11228 GCA_026074375.1 Tanacetum coccineum | reverse complement strand
AATTTAGTTAAGAAAATGAGTTGTGTGGATTAAAAGCTTTTTGAAATCAGATTAAGGAACATATAAGCTTTTCAAATCAGTTGAGTTTTTGTAATTTGAGCTTAATTTGAGCTTTTTGTGGTCATTTAACTGAAAATAAGTTTCCTGAGCTTATCAGCTCAACTTTCTGAGATCAGTCCAACTGATAAGCTCAACTGAGCTTATCAGTGGTTTTCATACACACTTGCTTTCATTAAAAGTTCTTAAAATAAGCTGGTTGTTAAGTTTGTAGTTGATCATTTTTGCTAAAAAAAAAGTTGAGGGTGGGACTTGAACCCACGACCTCTTGCATACCTCAAACGTCCCACACACACCCTTGCTTAACCATTGAGCTACAATAGCTCATCCGTGAGTTATTGTACACAATTTAAACTTACTTTTTTTGACCCATTAACCATTAAAATAAGCCGTAGCTTTTATAGCTTATTTTAGGGCTTATTTGTTTAGCTGATTGCTTGTTTGCATTTTTATCTTGTTCCTTTTAAGTTTTAAGACTTCTTGTTATTTTTCTAGATTTTTCTCTTTATCAGATTTATTTTTATCATTTTTCCTAGTTTAAAAAATCATTTTTATCGCTTTTAGATTTTTAATTTCATTTTTCACTTTTTAAATTTAGTTTTAAAAATAGATTTTTAATATAAAAATTAGTTAAAAATAGTCTTATGAGTTTTCCTAATATTTTAGACTTTTCTAAGTTTAAAAATCATTTTTAGGATTTTTAGGAATTAATTTGCTATTTTCTAGGAATTAAATAGTTTAATTTAGTTTTTAATTCATAATAAATTCAAAAATAATCAAAAAAATTTTTTCTTAAAATTTTCTTTTATCTTATTTTAGGTTTAGAAATTTTAATTGCATTTTTAGGAGTTAATCTTGCCTTAGTTGCTTATTTGCCGCGTTTTCTTCGTTCCCATTAATTGTTTTTGTGCATTAATTGCTTTTGTTTGCTTATTTTAATTGTTGTTTTTAATTAGTAGTTATAGATAATCAAATCAACCTTTGTTTTCATTCAAATCATTGTCCAAACAAGAACGTGGTTTCAATTTCATAAATCGTTGGGGAAACGACCCGGGAATCATACTTCCCGGTTAATATACGTATTATATTATATATATTTTGAAGATTTTCCTTTTTACCTTTGTCCTAAAGGGTAATTTGGTAAATTTCCATCATATATTATAGTTTATAATTACGTGTGTTGGATTCTACGAATCAAATCACTACTCCACATTTGTTGCATTTAGGCACACACTAGTTTTTGCACAAAAGTTTGGTTTATCTTGTTAATCCTCTTGCTAAGTAAACTTTTTGTGCATATATCTTGTTTAGCCTTCCTCTCTTGTCTTTATATGTCTACATGCCAAAACTATGCTTTATATCTTATTGAATGTTTAATTGTTATGTGTTAAAATATCTTAATTGCCATAAAAGGATAGACTTGCTGCAAATCAACCACCAAAACTGAAACTCTTATAAATTTTTTGAGAATTTTTTTTTTTTTTTAAAATCTGGGAAATGCCAGTAGGCGGCCCCCTTAATTTTAAGGGGACTGGCCCCTATTTAAGGGGACCGGCCTAGGCATGCACGGGAAAACAGTATATTTTCTTCTCTTTTTAACCAAACACCCCCTAGTCTTAGTCACTGTTTCGGTAAACTCACAAACATTTATTGGAATTGATCTTTTGAATACTCATACTTCCTTACTTGAACCTTTCCCTCACTATAAATACATCCTCATGTTTATCACCATCATCCTCACCAATGACATCTCCTAACAAACACACATCCAAACCATCAAGGGTAGTCAAAATGAGTGTGAAACCCATTTGGAGAAAGAAAACAAACATTTGCAACACATCAAATGTACTCAATTCCACTTCACCAATACCAAAACCACTCACTCCTCATCAAGAACCATCTCAAGAAAACAATCAACTACAAGACCTATCAAACCTCTTATCAATGCATCTCTCTCAACAACAAAACAACATCCCATCATCACCATACTCTCCAAACCTACCACACACCCTCAACATTGACCAAGTTGAAACTCATAGTGGGTATTTCCCATGTTGCATCTACAACCAAAAACAATTCCTTGCATTAAGTAAGAGTATCAATTGGATTGAATATCTTCTCACTTGACCACATCCACCTCCTCAAGTTCAAAGAGACTATCCTTCCACAACCACCTCCGTTCCACACTCTCCATCAACAACCATCTAATCTCATAACATGCCTATAAATAATCGTCAAACCCTTTTGTGTCACAAGCAAGTTAAAAATCCTTCTATGGCTATTTAGATTTTTTTTGATGTATGAATATGTTTCTGAAGCATACTTGTCTTCTTATTTCTTTTTTTATGATGTATGAATATTTTTTGTTGTTTACACACATTGCCTCAAATGAATGATTTAATCCCTTGTTGAGTTTGCTTGCAATTGTCATATTTTCTCACTTGCTACAGTTAAGAAATATTTGTATTTGTTCCCTTTTTTTTTTAACTCGTTTTTTGTAGCCAAGAAAACCATAGCTCGATTCCTTGTGCCCTCGAACGATGGGAGCACACATCAAGGGGAAGCAATTGTTTCGTCGATTTTACTAGCAATTCTCCGACGATAGCCATTTATTGATTTCTACAAAAAAGGGGAGAAATGGATATAAAACTCACTAAATACTTGTTTAAAAATAATTTGACATTTAATGAGTTTAAGTTTTGTAATCATCAAAAAGGGGGAGATTGTTGATAGAAATAATGCCTAAAAACATTATTAATATTTTTCACATCCTTACATTTTGATAATCATAAAATATAAAAACATTCAATAAAAAATTAAAACATACACAAGTAATTAGTGGTTAATATTCATTTTAAACTTATATCACTCCAATGTATAAATAAACAAATGTTTGATGCATTTTATGATCAAAGGAAATTTTTATAAAATGTTGTAAACTTTTTATAAACATCACAAAATATTTTTTACATTTAAAAGAAATATTTTATTCAAAATAAACATTTTGAATTTCAATTTAGACCTAAACGCTAGAAATGGCCAGTAAAACCAAGAAATCACCTTAATAGGACAAAAATGGAGCGTCTGAATAAGGGGCGGCCCCCTTAATTACATGGGCGACCCCCTTAATTTTAAGGGGGCCGGCACCCTATTTAAGGGGGCCGGCCATAGACTCCGCTCCTCCTTCTTATCCTAAAAATACTGGACTATTCTTCAACATTTTTCTCACCTTTTGCACTCATTCATTCTGCTAAAACAATACCCACATATCCCTCTCTAAAACCCTAATCTTTGATCATTTAATCATTTAACTTTGTTTCCAAGTGATCCAAGCTCAATTCCTTAAGTTCAAAAGAAGAATACTTCCATCATCTAATGAAGAAGTATTACACACCAAAATCCATATTGCATCCATATCATACCTTGTAAATCTTATAAAGTTGTGTAGTTGTTAGAATTTGGTGATTGTTGTAAGTATAAGTTGGATCTTGGTGATCCTTTTCTAGTAGAGTTAGATAGATGTGATTTAAGTAGTATGTGAGAATAAGTTGTGAAGGTGTGAAAGTATGTGAAGATTGAAGAAGTTATGTAGTCGTGATCAAGGTGTGAAGATAAGTTGTGTAGTGAAGTTGTGAAGTAGTTGTGAAGTTGTGAAGTCGTGAACTAGTCGTGAAGTTGTGTTGTGATAGATTGGTTCTAGCTAAGATTAGAACTTGACATCTAGCTTAGTGTCGGAAATTGATATAAGCAACGTTGTGTACCGTTTTCCTATCTTCTCCGCCATAAGGGAGCTTGTTGACATAAGTAAGAAACTCCTCGAGTATTGTGCTCGGGGAGTGATAGGCCGAAGAAGAGCTTCGTAACAGATACCACTATAAATCCTTGTGTTGCGTTTGATCTTTTCCAACTCTTATCTTAATTTACATCTACATAATTTACATGATCATAATGTTGCAAGTATTGAATTCACAAAAAGTCGAATCTAAGTTTTTATAAACAAATTTTAAATATTAAATTTAAAAGCGGTACACTATTCAACCCCCTCTTTTAGTTTTTTACAATTGGTATCAGAGCCACGTTAAACAAGATTTTTAAAATAAATTGAATTTTAAAACTTGAATCGATCTATGAAATCGGAAAAATATTTAGAAGGGCAATCTATGCAAAGACCACCACTTTTTGAAAGTGATGGATTTATTTATTGGAAAAATAGATTCGAAACTTATATGAAGTCAAAAGATCTAGATCTTTGGCATGTTATTACCGATGGTGACTTTCCTCCTATTCAATTTAATCCCGAAACTAAAAAGGATGAAATTGTATCTTTTCATAAACAAAAGATGATCTTAAAAAGAAACATGCTAAAAATAATGAAGCTAAAATGGTAATTTATAATGCTTTGGCCGACTAAAGAATAACGAAAGAATCTTATGTGTCCAAAAACCGCAAAAAAATTAGGATACTTTACTAAATCAACTCATCCAGGTAGTTGATAAATCAAGTCAAAGCTAACAAATGAGATCTTCTTGTTCAACAAATGAACAATTTATGATTCCGAAAGAGAATCAATAGATAAAGCCTTTTGCTAAATTTAGACACTATTATTACTTAGTTCTAAAAAGCACATGATGAAAAAGTTTTTTCTAGCAAGAATCGTGTTAGGAAATTTCTTAGGGCACTACATCCATTTTGGAATTTCTAGCAAGAATTGTGTTAGGAAATTTCTTAGGGAATTACATCCAAAATGGCGCGCGAAAGTCACGACGATTAAAGAATCAAAGATCTAACAACCTTACCTCTGGACGAACTTATTGGAAACTTGAAAGTCTATGAAGAGGTAATAAAGAAAGACTTCGAAACGGTCAAAGGAAAGAAAGAACAAAGTAGATCTCTTACATTAAAGGTGAAAAATGAAGTAAGTGATGAAGATAGCTCAAGCTCCGATAGTGAAGACAACGCTATGGCCGTAAAGGAATTCAAAAAATTCTTCAAGAGACGAGGAACATTTGCAAGACAACCACGAGGCGATAGAAAAACATTCCAAAGAAGTAGAAATGATGGTTATGATAAAAGTGAAAGAAAATATTTTAGATGTGGTGACCCAAATCATTTCATTGGAGAATGTTCAAAGCCGCCAAAGAACACCGATCAAAGAGCATTCATTGGAGGAGTATGGAGCGACAATGGAGAAGATGAGGTGGAAAAGACTAAAGATGAAGCTTGCCTTGTAGCTCAAGCGCCCGATGAAATATGCTTAGGAGTAAACTTGGAACCCGATGAATGGATTAAAGATAGTGGATGTTCAAAACACATGACCGGTAAAGGAAAGTTGTTTTCTTCATACAAAGCATACAACGGAGGTAACGTAATTTTCGGAAGCAACTTACGCGGTAAACGTGTATGTAACCAAGTTACGAAATCAAGTATGTAAAAGAGATTGTAAATAAATATGTAAGCAAGTTGTAACGAGCATGTATTCTCCCCCAAGATTTGTAAAGCAAATGTAAAACAAGTGAAAGAGGGGCTATAAACTCACCTCAATGATGAAGAACGATTGGCAAAAGTGTACATATTAAGCACAACACAAACGGAAATCGGAACGGCTCGACCAAAGAGTTGCGGTTTATCTTAACGGCTATGACCCACTAACCTAGGATAATGCATTTGGGTTTTCTGATGGATGATTACATCAACGCGACACGTTGATAAAAAAATTAGATTTAAAGTTGTAATAGTTTGGTGGTTGGTTAAATAAAATAAATCGAAAGTAAAAGCAAGGTATGTAATATATCCCGTATATATTATATATGGAATATGAATGAGTATATAATTCGTATGGTGAATTTATATAACAAAGACAAACAATTAAATAAGTGGTCGAGGTATATAATACTTAATACTATTATATATGAAACGCGACAAAAAATAATTGAAACAAAAAAATTCGACACATTTCGGAAATCACCACTTAATTAAATAAATAGTTTGTGCATAAAAGTAAACGATATTTTAAAGTTACGAATTAAGTAAACGATCTTTCTAAAGTTTTTACAAAACTATGTCTTTATTTTATAGTCGGGAATTTAAAAAATAATATTTTATAAATTAGCATTTCGTTTCCTCGACGGGTTATAACCAAAATAATTGTCTCATTTGTAAAAGTATAATTCTTATTCATTGTCGAGTTATTGTATAATTATAAATAAAATAATCCTAAGACTATAACTTAATCCTTTTTATCGGTTTTCAAAGATAATAGAAGTTGTAGCGAAAAATACTAAGTATCGTAATTTATAAAAATTTCGGCATGACCTATTCGTTTATACAACGTTTCCCATATTTATAAAATCTAATGTTTTCCACTTTCCAAACAATCCGTGTTGCAAAATATCCATGTTTCAATTTATAGACAAATTATTTACTAAAGATAAGCAAAAAACCAAACACAACCTATGTGTTGTAAAACGCAGAACCAAACGCCCTTCGTGGGCTGTTATCCACGTAACCAAACGCCCCTATTAGGTTATAAACTGCCAAACCAAACGCCCCTTTTTGGCAGATTTAACCCAAATCCAAACGCACCCTAAAATTTATAAAACACCAAAAATGAAAATAATATATAACACTTTTATATAACCAATTTAAACCACCATTATATCCGATTTCAATATTTACTAAAACTTGAATATGATTAATAGCCGATTTATACAAATCCAACACGAACACCTAAATGTGCCCGCACTCTAAACCCGGATCCAAACACTCCGCCGGCTGTTAAAACAGAAAATCAAACGCACCCTAACTGTTGGGAAAACCAACGCACCCTATGCTGGTGAAAATCAAACGCACCCCTTTGGTGTACCCAGATACAAACGCACCCCTTGGTGCTAATATAAAACCAAACAGATCCTTTTGGGTCGTGACTACAACCCAATGCACCCTTGGTGCTGACCCGAAACCCAACACGCCCTTGCTACGTTCCTGTTAAACCAAACGCACCATATGTGGTGTTAACCGCATAAACAAACACACCCTTGTGGTGTGGTGGCTGCCAAACGCACCCTATGGTGCTTTTATTAAACCAAACGCCCCCTTGTTGGTGGTCTGTTAAACCAAACACACCCTTTAGGTGGTGATGGCGGCTGGTGGTGAGGAGGTGACGGGGTGATGGTGATGGCGTGGAGGAGGTGGTGTGGCAGCGGCGGTTGTGATGACGATGGAGGTGGATCGGTGGTGGAGGTAGTGGTGATTCGGAGGTGGTGTTGATTTGGAGGTGGTTATGGTGCGACGGTGGGGATGGGGGTGATGTAGATGGTGGCGTAGGAGTGGTGATGATGGTGGCGGTGCGGCTGTGGTGACGTGGTGAGGGTGACGAGGGTGATGTGGTGATGGTGTGGTGCGTGGCTGTGATGGGGTGGTGATGCATGGCGGCAGCAGGTTGGCCGGAGGTCGTCGGAGTGTGGCCGGAAAAAGAGAGGAGAAAGAGAGGGAGGCTAGGGTTTTGTTATATAAATGAAGTAACCCTAATTGCCATCTTATATATACTTGAAACTTCAAAAAAAAATGGCAAGTCTAGAATAGTTGAGGGTTAATTGTTGTAAATATTACCACATGGACCAATAGTGTAATTTTTGTTAAATATTGTTTCGGGACTCGTTCAGGCTAGTTAAAGGATGATTCAAAACACGAAACTTGCGCCATTGCGCTCGAAATGATTTTTCCATGAAATATGAGTATTTACATGACTAGTTTTCATAAATGTTTTTTAAAATTTATTTAAAATGTTTATTATTTATTTGTGTAACACGATTAAGCTTTGTTTTAAAAAAAAATAAACTTCAACTTGAATATACGCGTTTTAAGACAAACGTCGTTGAATAAAATGATCAATAATTTATTAAATATTTTAATTTAATAAAAAGGTGATAATTAAATATAATTTAATTATTTTTGTGTCGGTACTTGTTGTTCTCGTTTCTAAAATTTTGCGAGGGTATTTCGATCATTTTCTGCTTGTTTTCGGGTCTCGGGTCAAACTAAAAAGTTGTCCGGAATGTCGTTTTACATCAAATTGCTTTAGAGTCTGAGTCGTGAAAACGTGATTTAGCAGGTCGTTTTTGATAAGTCAACTTAGGAATAACATATATCTTCTCGTTTTCAAGTCAAATAAGTTAAAAATAAATTTGCACATGAGAAATATGTAATAATAAATATGATTTATTATTTAAATATGTTCCGAAAAATTACCGGTTACGCGGTAATCGTTTTTATGTGACAATAAAAGATCAAAAGTCAAAAAGTCAAGTCGGACCCGAAAAGTCAAAGGGTAAAATAGTCATTTAAAATTCCGGAAATTGTCGGTTGTTACAGTACCTACCCCTTAAAGAAATCCCGTCCCGGTATTTGATTCTTGTTAACCTACCGTCTGAACAAGAAAAGATTTAAGATTAAATGACCAGTTTTTAAACATGTCGTTGATAACTTTAGGCAGCAAAATTAGATGTTTCGACACTTCTCAATATACCAAAAATTTGGCTAGGTTTGACCAGGATATTAAATCCATCAAAATAGGTATCTCAAAAAATATCATTACAGGTCTTATGACTGATATAAACGCGTTATAAAGAAAGTCTCTTAATAGTAAAAGCATCGAAGGAGAAAGTGTAGTCGCGTGAGTATGTTTGTATAAAGTTTTAAATGTTCGAGGACGGAGTCTCGTTTCTGATATCTGTAATGTTCGATGGTTAATAACAGACGAGGATAATGGATGTAAGTATTCAACTTACTTAGGTGGTACTAGGATGTATAATGACTTAAATTCTTGTACTATTGGTCTGTAACGAATAAATCAACCGAATACTGTATCGAGAGATGCTTATCTTGATTAAGGGGGGTTGCATTACCTAGTGGATAAAGTTGTACAAGCTGGGACCGCTCCAGGACCCAACAACAGCAACCATAACAACAATAACTATAACAAACGGTGATGAGATGCGCAGAGTGAGGACATTTCGAGAAACAATATCCCCAGAATAAAGTTCAACAAATGAGGGGAGCTCGCGAGAGAGCTTAGGTGATAGATGATGGAAGGTTGTACTCGGCCTGTTAGCTCCACAGACAATTAGTGATTGTAAGAATTTGTAGCGGCAAAAGTAATAGCTTAAGAATGAGATCGGGTAGTTCAAGTGAGGCCTTGAGATTTTTGCTGAGTGGTAAGACACCATTGTGTTTCTAGACCTTTTTAACAGATTCCGGTGATTATTGGGTTCAAGTTCGTACTCGTTTCATATTGGATACCATTAAGCCTACTCATTTATAATTCCTTATTTACATAAAGAAGCGTCCAAATTTATGTAAGTAAGAAATGATAAACTTATGGTTCGGTGATTTACAATTTATTTAAATGCAGAGGCATCCCAATCCATTCAAATAAAGAGATTATAAATCATCATACCTAATAATTTTTGATGCAATACGCGTACTCCCACAACCTTCAAGGTGATGGATGACATATCGATGCAGGTGCTCTAATGAGTATGGGACGAGTATTTAAAACTCGTCTTCGGAGACGGAGAGTAAAACAATCAGGGGAAATCTACATAGTGTTCAAAATAGTTGATGAGTACTCGGTTTAAGTAAATAAGATAAAGATCTTTATGAACGAGTTAACATAGCAATTATCATATCAATCCTCCTATTACAAGTCTCGCCCATACAAGACTTGCAATACTTAGATTCACACATAATTCCATGAAAACAAAATTGTGACGGGTTTCGTGTAAAACGATATTGTATAAGATTATGAAAAGTTTTAGAGGTTATTGTATAACTTACATTGTCTGAGAATGAAGTGAGTCCATTGTGCAACTCACAATGTCTAAAAAGTAAAACGAGACCATTGTGCAACTCACAATGTCTAAAAATTAAAATGAGACCATTTTGCAACTCACAATGTCTTAAGAAATGTTATGGTATTTATGTAAATAAATCTTATATAAATAAACGTACGATATACGCAAAAGTGATGCAAGCATATATATTATATATATGTATGTCATGTAAGCACTTAATGCAACAAGTAATGTAAGCAAGTAAGCAAGTAGTGTGTATGCACTTTGAAAATGTTTGATGTGATGCAATGTTTGTGAAAACAGTTATAGTCTAGGTAACATATGCAATCTAGTTCTCTATAACCAGTGCTTTGATACCAATCTGTAACACCCCCAAAATGTGTCGCAGCGGAAATATGTCCGGGGGCGTTACTTCGTAATACAACAGCACAAGATACAAGAGAACGATCTCTAAATGTGTCGTTTGAAAAGTAATCTCGTTGATTTTCTTGAAATTGATATAACATTTGTCCTATAATTGCATCACAATGAAAAGCTTGAAAGCAATGCAACGATATTTGATCATTTGTATGTAAGTAGAAATCAATGAATGAAATCTTGTCAATTTAGACTCCAATGCACATCAAGTAAGCCAATCATCTAATTCACCTGAGAAAAACATGCTTAAAAGTGTCAACATAAAGTTGGTGAGTTCATAGATTTTTGTAAGTATAAATGTTGAAATCAAAAGATTTATAAAGTATGCATGACTATTTTAATCCTTATAATAGTCGCTAAAAATGTAAGTGTAAATAAAAAGTATAGCGTCTACTGCTTCACCACAGTATAATGAAAAGTGTTTAGTAATCAGTAATGTTCAACAAAGTAGTGTGGACCACAAGATTTCCAAAATGTATGTGACTACTATAACAGATACAGTATCATATAAAATGTATCTACTGTTGCGCTAAGCTCATGACACCGAAGCTAATTTGTGTAGCATATAATATGCCAATTGTATTCTGCCCTACCAGTGTCTGACCAAGACACCCAATGAGATTGTAAATACAAATAATATCTAAAAACGTTATTTATATTTTTTGACCTCTCGACGTTTTGATAATAACAAAATGTAAAAACGTTTATGATAAAAATAAACGTTTATAAATTACTAATCGTAAAATTCTATTTCTAAGATTAATCACTTAAGGTATGGATAAACAAATCATTAAACATGATTAGTAATCAAGAAAATGTTTTTCTTAAACCTTACATTTCTACAAAAGTATTTTTATAAAAATATAAAAACAAAATATTTATTTATAAAAGAAATGTATTATT
>BQNB010197241.1:0-11228 GCA_026074375.1 Tanacetum coccineum | reverse complement strand
CTTATAAGTTAGTAAAATAGGATTAGGAAAATTAGAAAAATTCATTTTAGGTTTAATTTTAGATAATTTAGGCTTTAAATGTCACGTTTTTAATTCCCGTTTACATTTAATGCTTACGTGTTTAATTGTCATTTCCTGCTTACTTGTTTTCGTACATTTATCTACTTGTCATTTATTTTTAGTAGGAATTTAGACAACCAAATCAAAATCTTCGAAACCATTCAAAACGCACGATCACGGACTTAACCGATTTTCAATTCACGCTTCGTCGAGGGAAAATGACCCGGGAGGTTTTTGAGACAACTTTGGATAAAAGTTTGTTTCTCAAACCCGACGGAAAATACTTACTATACTATTATTTGATATAATCCGTATATACTATTATATTATATATATAGTGTGTTCGGAGCGTATCAGTCAACATGAAGTCCTTGACTATCAATTAAGTGTCCAAAAAATTGCACGATATGAATCCAAAAATCACACTTGGAGAACTTGGCATATAATTTCTCCTTTTTGAGTAATTCCAAGATTATTCTTAGATGATTTGTGTGCTCTTCTTTGTTACGAGAGTAGATGAGAATATCATCGATGAACACTATCACAAATTTATCCAAGTATGGTTTACACACATGATTCATGAGATCCATGAATACAGCAGGCGCGTTAGTTAAACCGAATGGCATCACTTGAAATTCATAATGTCCGTATCTTGTTCTGAAAGTAGTCTTGGGAATATCTTCATCCCTGACTCTCAGTTGATGATAACCTGATCTCAAGTCGATATTTGAGTAAACACTCGAACCTTGAAGTTGGTCAAATAAGTCATCGATCTTGGGTAATGAGTAACGATTCTTTATGGTAAGTTTATTCAACTCCCGGTAATCGATACACATTCTAAAAGATCCGTCTTTCTTTTTAACAAATAAGACAGGAGCTCCCCAAGGTGAAGTACTTGGTCGAATAAAACCTCGGTCTGCCAACTCTTGAAGTTGGTTAGATAGTTCCTGCATTTCTGAAGGTGCTCGGGCTACAGGTGTCGCTCCTGGAATTAAATCGATTTAAAATTCTACTTGACAAACGGGAGGAAGGCCAGGTAGATCTTCAGGAAAAACTTCTAGGAATTCTCTAACTACCGGTATGTCTTCTAGTCGTTTCTCGTCCGACTTCTTTTCCATTATTTGGGCTACAAAAACTTGACATCCCCTGGATATATACCTTTTGGTTTTTATACAGGATATGAGATTTAGTCGGGTTTTACTTTTCGGTCACATGGAATGATTAATGTTTCACCGTCGATGGGAATGTGTACGACTTTCTCATCATATATGATCCTAGCATGATACTCGGTGAACCAATCCAGACCTATGACGATGTCGAAACTACCAAGTTTAAAATCGCATAATAAGATCAATTTTGAAAGGTTGGTTTAACAAGGTCAGAGTTGCACCATGAATAACGGTGTTTGTTCTTACTAATTTCACGTCAGCCATTTGAGATATCAGAAAAAGGAATCTATTGTAATGGGTGAATATTTAGCTTTAGAGGCAAGAGATACGGGATATGAAGCTTTTATCCGCTCCAAAATAAATAAAACTCTACTAGATTTGGTTTAAAGTACATACCGTAAATTCGTTTGGGTTTTGATGAGCATTTCTCTATCCCTTAGCATGTAGGCCTTCCATTGCCATATGTTGTTGGTGGTCCTATTGCGGCACTGGATTTGCATAATACCCTTTCTCTCCATAGGCATGGCAAGTAACTGTCACTGGTAGCAGATTACTTCCAGTGGCTGGCCCTTTGTTTATGTAGTTCTTGGTCAGATGGCCCACCTTGTTACAAGTATTACACTTAACAGTGCAAGGTCATGTGTGATGCAGAGTGCATTTCTTACACAAGGGACGTTTCGCCAGTAATCCATTATTTTTCCATTTGGGACAGCAATAAGCCCCTGAAGGTTTCCCTGTCGTCTGTTTTGTGTGTTGGTGCTTAGTTTAGCGGTTGTTGGTGTTGGTGTTTACGTATTGTGTTGTTATTATCGTTGCGGTAGTTGTTGAAAGTTCTTCTGTCGTCAAACTTTCATTTGTGATCACTTGATACTTGCACCGAAGTGTGCTTTGTTACCTGATCCATTAGCCTCTGGGCTATGTTAACGGCTTCCTCTAGAGTTTGAGTTTTAGAGGCAGTAACATTCCCTTAAATACTTCAAGGCAATCCTCCAATGAAAACTTCCATCATTTTCTTAGAATCTGGCACCATAGTGGGACACAAGGTTGCCAGTTCTTGGAATCTTCTCACATATGTCTTGAGATCATATCTTCCCTTACACAGTCAGCTGAAAATTCTCTTCCATCTTCTGGACTTCAGTTCGGGGACAGTATTTCTTTATCAAAAGTTTCTTGAATTCAACCTAGGTAATCTTGTAAGCTTCTTCTATCCCAATAGGTTGGGCAAACGAATTCCACCAAGATAGAGCTTCTTCAGTTAAAATACCAGTAGCAAACTTCACCTTGAAGTCTTCGGTACAGTTGCTACGGGAAAACACTGATTCAGTTCTTTTAAACTAGCGGATGAGACCAATAGCGCCTTCCATACCTTTGAAGTTGATAGGTTGGCAGCTCATGAACTCTTTGTAGCTACATTGTCTTGCCGCGGGAGTTTCTCTTGGTCTAGTGGTATTATTAGTATTTGCCATGTTAGCAACTTGTGCTTCCAGAGCTGCGGTAACACTGTCAGCAACTAGTTTCCTAATGGCAGCCTGAGTCATGGCTGGTGCTTCAGATGTTAACATCCTTTTCGGAGGCATTCTATCAACATAAGATAACACGTAATAAGAATGATATCACAAGTCTTAAAATGATTAAAGTTCAAAAATAAACATTGTCACAATAGTAATATCGAAATCATAGATAATTCATATCAAATAAGTATCTATGATTTATTTAGAAATAATGGTATGACTCATAACGATGGAGACGGAGATGATGATATAAGAGAAGTTGTTTTAGGATGGATATATTGGTATTATGAAACAACAAGGTATAACGGGATTGCCATTGTATTATATCATGAACAACTTGCCTTTGTACTGTACATAGTCAAAATTTGACAAGTGTTGTTATTTATACCACACATCCCGTGGCTAGGTTAAAAGCTATAACTAGTATCTAATCTAAAAAAAAAAACTAGGTAAAAGTACGATGGTCCCTTTAATGGCTATTCTTGAGTCATAATTGCATTCCAGAAGACTTTTTCTTTTCCTTATTCTGTTTTGGTAACGGACTTGGATTTCTTCGATGATTTGTTCTAGATTAGCAATCCTGAAGCGAGCCAGAGCAATCTTGTTGTTATTTCCCATTTGATTTATTTGAAGTTTAGCAATTCGAGCATGAGCCTTTTGAGTTTCCAGCTTCCAAGATTGTCAAAACTTGTTGTATAAATCCACCCACCTTTTCCCGAACCTTCCGATTTTGTCTTCTTTGTTCAAACGCGTCGAGAGAGAGTTCATCCAGGTGATATTTCAGAATTTCCTCCTCAATGTTTCTCCTCGTAGACATTCCAAACTTTCTTACAGATGCTTTCTCCATCTCAAAATCCTTGAGGTAGGCAGAAGTAGAGGAAATGATTAGGGTATGTTAGGCCTTGTTGTTTCTTATGTGACAATAATTCTTCCGGAAGAAAGAATTCATGAGGATTAAACATTGGAGATAGCATTGTAGATGGAGGCACTATAGTTTGTGGTGAATAGGGAATTCTTTAGCATAATAATGCATACATGACCTTCATAAAAGGGGTCTTATGAAAAAGTGAAAGAGTTTGGGTGAAGCTACTTGGAACTACACAATGAGTTTTTGAAGCACTAAATAAAGTTTTTTTTTCCCAGGTGAAGCTCGGGACCATAGTCCGGGGAAGCCGAGATATAGTCCGAAAAGTTGGAGGAAAAAGCATCCTCAATATCGGAAGTAGGATGGTTGGGAGAAGACATCACTCTGTTAACAACCCAGTAGTAAATAACATAAGTTATTTATATAATAGTATAATAGTTATGTATCTTTACATACTATTCAGGAGATGTAGTGGCACGGAGGACTTTCTTGGATGGAAAAAGAAAAGTAGTTTTATTAAGGTATAACTTGTTTCTCTATAAACTGGCTCTAATACCAATCTATAACACCCCCATTTTTGACATATAGCAGCGGAAGCTAATCTGGGGTATTATTTCATAGTACAAGTCATAATCATAGTAAAACTGCTCGAAAGAGACGTTTTTAAAGATAAGTTTATGCATTAATTATTTCATCAAGTTTTTTACAAACAGAGGTCCCAAAAATCTCATGAAAACATAAAGTTTGAATATATTAACATTTAACCATTCTTCAATCTTGTTGCCCTCCGTGCCATAAGATGTTCAGTTACCTAGATACAACAATGCTAATAAAAGGTCAACACAATGGTTGGAGCGAAATCATGAAGGTTTATAATAATAGGTGAATACAAGTCCATCATATAAGTGGTTCGTGTTAACTCCCATAAGTGTAATAATTGCAATGAGTAAAATTATTAGAGAAAACAGTATTATTGCGTCTAAGCTCATGGCACTCAAATTGACTTGTGTATATATCAATAATGATATATATAAAGATAATGACCCCCGTGTAGGTAATTGCCATATACCTACGAGTTTCAAATATAGTGCATTTGGTTACCTATCCGGCTAATACAAACGGGATTCATCAATCCCCCAATAGTCCTATTCACAATTATTCACGTTCAACTTCGCAAGTGATTAATAGTCCATGATGGTGGGGGGGGTCTTTTGGCATTAAGAACTTAGAACAACATATCCATAACTATATCGGATAACTTACATTTAGAAAACACTTTTATTGCCTGGTTTTAAAGCATGTATCCCCCCTTAACGGTTTAATGAAATAGAAGATTTTAAAAGAGAGGCTGTGACTCACCACACTTATAGGGAAATCCTGATTGATTGGCAAAAGTATATCAAGTGAAAAGTAACGGCTTCATCATCATCCTGGGGTGATATGTCAAGTCCTTAGCGTGATAGTTTATGTATTCAAAAAACTACATAAAGTTTAACGTATATCTTTGATTTATTGAAATTATGAAATATTATACTCGCTGTTCGGGCTATCCTAATCCAAAGGCAATGTAGTACCGTTTAGGAGCCAGGCACTTTAAATCTTCGTAAACCACAAACTCGTCAAAACGTATATTCAAATGAAACCCTTCATATGAAATTTCCTAAAAATGTGATACGATAAGATTTTTAAGTTTCTTCAAAAGTTAGTTGATAATTTATGTTAAATATATAACGAAATAATGCGTCGATTTATGATTAATAACGATAAATGTGTCGGGCTTATTTTTATAATTTATATAAAGATATTATATTTTATATTTTTAAGTTTGTAAAATTGGCAATATATACCCTTGGTTTATAAACTTTTACAACTTTAGTCCTTTATATATAAAGTATATATAATTTAAACCTTAACTTTGAAACGTGGGCAAATAGGTCCTTATAGTTATCACTTAAATAATGGTATTTTTAGTCCCTTTTAGTTATAAAATCTAGAAAGTTACGATAAATACCCCTATCAAGGAAATATATGCAAAAACAAGTCCAAAAAGCCATGCAAGCTTATTTTAAAGATTCCAAATAATATTGCAGGTTATAGCATATTAGAATAAGCTAAAATAAGATGTTCTAACATAACAAAAGTTTAGAAAAAAGATTCGTTAGCTAGAAAATCAAAACGGGTCATTTTTAGGGTTTTAACAAAAAACGCATGGGTTTAAGGATTCAAAGCTTCAAACAAGAGTTTATATATGATATTAAGAGTATTATAACCTCTAAACAGATTATAATTACAAAAAGAATCTAGCTTACTTGAGCTAAAAGTGGATTTTTATACTCGTAATTATGCCTAGCAATGGCTTCAAGACCTTTGTTTTTCTTGTCTTCTTGTTTTGGCTTCAATTATGAGCTAGGTACTCTCTTATCTTCTAGATTGCTGCTAGGGAATGGCTAAGAACTTCATTTGCGTGTGTGAGTGAGTTTGATTGAATGAAAGTGTTGTTTTTGGTATGCGTATATATCGGGGTCAAAAACCCTTGGTAACCTAGCTTTTCTTGTCATCTATGGGTATTTGATAAGTGTTCTAGCTAGCTACAGGTGAGTAAGAGATGCAGTACTAAGTAAGGAAGGCATAAACTAGCTATGAAGATGTGAAATGGGTGTTTGGAGGCCACGGCTAGGAAGGGGTGACAAGGTGGTGACTTGGCCAACTTGGTGGCCAAGGGAGGAGATAGAGGTGCTTGTAAGCTGCTTGGTGACATAAGGGTGAGGTCATGGAGGTGCCTTGGTTATTAACTGTGGGTTTAAAATGGTAAAAATTGAAAGAAAATAGTGGCGGGTTTGGTTTTTTATTGGTTAGGGTTTATATTTAAAAATGATTGATTAGGATTGGATTAGGGAAAGATTAAGGGTTTAGGATTACGGTTTAGGTTAGAATTAGGGTTAGGATAGGGATTGTGTGTTTAGTTTGCAGGTTTAGGGTTTAGTTTTAGGTTTAAAGTGAAATTAGTTTTTTAGGTTGTGTTAGGGTTTTGGTTTTTAGATTAGGGTTTAGAATGAATTAAGGTTTAGGTTTAGGTTTTAGGAGTCATGCATTAAGTTCTTGTATCTTGTGTTAAAGTGGTGGTAAGAAACTAAAATGAATTTGGAGGTAAAATGACATAGTTTAACTTTCTTGCATTATTAACTTGTACATTGAGCTTTAGAAAGTTGTAACTTGATTTAGGAGAGAAAAGATATTCAAATGTTGTGCTATGATACTTATACACATACTTTAAAGGCTTGTACATTTATTTTATATGTATACATTACATATAATTAGGTTTTGATTAAAAACGTTAACCGTTGAATGCTATGTATTTGGATATAACGTTTTTGAAAAGACGTGAAATGGATAATGCCCTTGGTAAAAATGATATAAGAAATAGACTTTGACCTATTAGGATGTTTACATGATATAAACATAGATAGAGATGGCATTGGTAGAGGTTGCGTGAGATCCTTTTACTTTAGAGATGCAAGTTACGTTGCATAATGAGATAAAGCAAAAATTTCCCTGTAAAAAGATGGTATATATATAATAGATGGATATTACAGTGCATCTAATTTAATAGATGGATATTTACATTGATAAAAATTACGGGTTGTTATAGGATCAGTTGGCATTTCCTAACCTTCACCTACTTCTACTTGATCATGTACCATCATTGTTTGGAATAATGGTGTTTCCCTTCTAGAAAAAAAACATTTCCCACCCTTTCTTTATATCCCACATAATCATCGTAGTGTAGAGGAGTGCAATGTAAATTGTAAGTAAGCATCCCTTCAAGTTACATACCTTGTATACATTAAGAATTTGCCAGACACATTCTCCAAGTTCTTCACCATACTTTCAAATATGTACTTTGAAAAGTTAAACTAGTAGTTTGTAGCTAAACAGATGATTGAAGATGACATAGTGCCACTAAACTCATTCCATGCAGTAGTCTTAGAACTTTGGCATTGTAAAATAGTATGAATAAGGAATTTCCATTATGGGGAAAAGAATGCCTTATAGAAAGTAAGCTTATGTGATATTTTCTCATACCTCATTAATGTAAGTTGTTCAAAGATGGTAGCATTGGGTAGACAATCCATACCTTCAGCATCTTCTAGTTAAAGATCTCTTCTTATAATCGACTCAGTAATGATGATCTTCTTTCCATCTACTAGGGCTTGTAACTATACTTCCCCATTGATAGTTTTTGCCTTGACAGTAGCCTAAAGATGTTCAATGCACGAAGTATATATTGTGGGATTGATCGTTAGTGCATATCTTATAGTGTGTGCATTAAGAAAATCCACAATCTGCTCAAACCCTTTACTTTCAGCGGGTTTAGCTAAAAACGCGACCATGTTATGAGTATTAGCAAACTTTAGGGTCGTCATTGTGTTGGGTTTTGATGATGAATGATGAAATTGAGTTAGGGTTTGTGAATAGAGAGTATACGAAAGTATGAAATCGATCAAATGAGTGATTGAAACCCTTAATCGAAGTATTTATGAAAATACCCTCAACAACATTAACCATCACCAGCAGTAGTAAGTTTATGCCTAACAGCATTAACTTCCACCAGCAGTAGTAAGTAACCCAGCAGTAGTAACTCAGCAGTAAGTTATGCCTAGCAGCATTAACTTACAACCAGCAGCAGTAAGTTATGCCTAGCAGCATTAACTTTGAGTCACCAGCATTAACTCCAATTCCATTCCAAACAGCATATCCATTAAAAATAAATGTCCTCTCTTTCTATTTTTAACTCACTTTTTCTCTCAATTCTTTTTCTTACTTGTACACTCTGTCTGTTTTTATATCACACAGCTCTCTTTCTGTTTTTATGCTCACTTTTTCTCTCAATTCTTTTTCTTACTAAAACACTCTGTCTGTTTTTATTCCACACATCTCTCTTTCTGTTTTTATTCTCACCAACTCTCTCAATTCTTTTACTCACCAAAACTCTCTGTCTATTTTCTCTAATAACACTTTTCTTTGCTTTTTCTGCAAAATGTTAGTCCAAAAACCAAGAAAACACAAGCCATAGCTATTTTTACTTTTATCGTAGTATTAATTATACCTAATAGTATTAAGTATAACTAATACTATTAACTTAATAGTATTAAGTATAACTAGCAGCACTAATTATACTTAGCACCAAAAACTTTTAATGACATGAATAATAGTACTAATTCATACAAAACTCTACAAAACATAAAGAGAAAATATTTTAAGGATTTAGCATTCCAATACTAGCAATCAAATATTGAAACATACTTACAGCAAAAGCTTTTATAAGTAAATCTGCAACATTCTTGCCAGTGTGGATTTTGACAATTTGAATCAACTTCTTTTCATTGCAATCCCTAATAAAATGATGTCTAATCTCTATATGTATAACAACCCGTATTTTTCATCAATGTAATTATCCATCTTGTAACACCCCCAAATCTGAGTCGCAACGGAATGTTGAACATCCGAGGGCGTTACTTCATAGATCAATAGCACAAGATATGAGAACGACCACAAAACGTGTCGTTTAAAAAGATACATTGGATTTAACAAAATACTTGTTCATTACATAAGCCCATGGATTCAAATTGTTCAACAACATAAGTAAAGATTTCAGTTCATAACAAATATCCCAAAATGTAATAAAACCCAAATCTTTAGTACTGACTCTTCCAAAGAGTAATCCCCCAATGTATCTTGGCACCTCGTGCCTTATTGACCTGAGAAAACATGCTTAAAACGTCAACATAAATTTGGTGAATTCATAGGTTTATGTAAATCAATTGTAGGACCGCAAGATTTCCAAGTGTATGATTAAGCAACAAATGCAAACATCATAAAGTCAAAGTGTTATTACTTTTTTTTTTTTTTTTTAAATTGCTTATAGTAATATTGGCATATAAACCAGTTAGTACTGCTAGAAGAATGTTAGTACTGCTAGGAATAAGTTAGTACTGCTAGTACTAACTTAACACTGCTGAGGGGATTTATACTGCTGATAAAGATTGAAGACTGCATGAAGATAAAGATGTGTGAAGAGATGTAAAGACGTGTTAAAAGATATGTATTAGTTATCTTGTGTATATTCTATATATTTAGAAAGATATACATATAAGCTTAATGTTTTAGAAGATTCATAGTTATCTTGTAAAGGACCCCTTTGTGTATAAAAGGATATCCTAGGTTTTGGTATCACACATCACATCATATCAGTCTTTCATAGTATCCATAGCTTCAAGGTTGTAAACCCTAACACTATCAAAGAGTGTTCGTATTAATATATTGGAACTTATTGTTTTGGTTATATTTTCTGTTTGTCAAACATACATTGATGTTATTCTTCTTAGTGGTATAAACTAGATTCCGCATAGTTTATATCATATACACAAAGTTTCATTCTTAGTACCTTTGGATTTATCCAAGGATACTAAACCTTACATCAAGCTAAAGAGTTAAAGATCTATTCATTAGGATCAACAAGTGGTATTAGAGCTTGTTGTGAAGCTTTGAATAATAAGAAACCAACATCACATACAAGATTAAATTCTCAGTGATAAGATGGAGGCAGGAACTAATTCTACAACTTTGACAGCAAAACTCCATATCCTCAACCCAAGGGATTATGATCTCTGGTTGATGAGGATAGAACAATACTTTCTCATGACTGATTACTCCTTATGGGAAGTAATTAAAAATGGTAACAAAGTGATAAAGAGAACTGTTGGAGAAACTGAGCAAGAATATGAACCTACTATTGCAAAAGAAAAGTAGGACAGGAGGAATGGGATGAAAGCTAGAGGAACTCTGTTGATGGCACTCCCAAATAAGGACTAACTGAAGTTTCTTTCATACAAAGATTCAAAACTACTCATGGAAGCCATTGAGAAGAGGTATGGAGGAAACAAGGAATCCAAGAAAGTTCAGAGAACTCTACTCAAGCAACAGATAGGTTGCAAAAACTTATCACTCTGTTAGAGATTCAAGGTGAAATTATTACACAAGAGGACATGAACTTAAAACTGTTGAGAAACCTTCCATTTGAATGGTAGACTCATGCTTTGATCTGGAGGAACAAACAAAAAATAGAGACCATCAGTTTGGATAACTTATATAACAACTTAAAGATATATGAACCTGAAATCTCAGGATCATCAAGTACAAGTCAAAATCTACAAAATGTGGCTTTTGTGTCCTACAACAGCACTCACAGCAATAGCCGCACAAATGAAGCAGATAACACTATTTATGAAGTTAGTGATGCTCATCCTCAAAGTAATCCTTCATCTGGAGATTACCTTAGTGATGCTATGATCTTTTCTTTCCTAGTTAGTCAGCCTAATTCTCCTCAAATGTTACGAGAGGATCTAGAACAAATTGATCCTGATGACCTAGAAGAAATGGATTTACAATAGGAAATAGACATGCTGACTATTAGAGCTAGGAGATTTATCAAGAGGACAGGCAGGTGGTTGGATGTAAATGGTCAAAGAGTTGGATTTGATAGATCAAAAGTGGAGTGCTACAATTGTCATAAATATGGTCACTTTGCAAGAGAATGTAAACTTCCAAGGAATCAGGAGAAAA
>BQNB010197238.1:0-11229 GCA_026074375.1 Tanacetum coccineum | reverse complement strand
AAAGTTATATGAGATGAGGCACCAAAGCTGCCAACTTACCCAAAACCATTTTCCCGCCTAACAAAACCCAGATACAACTCACGGGTGTCGTCCCACCCTTTTACCCTGCAACCTCTACAACTCCCTGGATAAAACATTTCCCCCTCCTTCACTATCTCCCCCTCCAGCTTTATAATTGCTATGTTGGTAATCCTTCACCATTTTCAAGTATTTTCAATGGTTGTGATTAACTCAAAAAGAAGCACAAGAAGACTGAATGGCTGAGATTACTCTTATCAAGTCCCCCACACAACAAAAACACCCTAGAAAGCTCTCACAATGAAAAACACAAGCTGCGAGCCTTTTGTAAGCCTTGGAGGCATCGAAGATTATCTTAGCTTAATTTTTAATATAACTTAGCTTATTTTCAGTTTTTAAAATCATTTTACAACTTTTACTTTCAGCTTTGTAACACTTTCAAGTTTTAATGCAAATTTGAGGTTTTAAGTCAATTTACAATTCCTAGTGTTAAGCTTCTTAATTGTGTTGTTTTGTGTTCAAAAAGCTCTCAATACAGCTTATTTATAAGCTGCTCTAATTAAGTAAACTTAAGAAGTTAATTAGTTAAGAAAAGAAAATCAAAATAAAAATCCACACTCAATTATACCACAGCTTATGGATGATAAGCCAGTTCTGGATGGCTTATGGACACTACTAGCTTGTTTTACACAAGCTAGAGCTTGTAGATTCTTTGATTAACCCTGTGTTGAGCAAGGGTGTTGTAAGTCTCTCTTTTTCTTATTTTTCTTATTTACTGCAGAACTGCTTATAAGTGCTTATTTGTTACCTAAATTTGCTTATTTATGCTTTATCGTGATGTTTAGTGCTTATCTTGCTTAGTTGTTAGTTTAAAAATAGTTTGTGCAAATTTCTTAGTTAGTACTGTTAGTTATTAGTTAGAACTGTTAGATTGATTCAGCTTATTTAAGTGCTTATTCTTAATTGAAATCTGCTTATAAGTGCCTTATTTTGTTATTTGATAATCTATTTTTAGCAATTTAGGACCAAATCAGATTAAAATAAAAAGAAAAATGATTTTTGAAAACTTTAAGGGGTATTTTCAACTAGCAGTACTAACTCTTAGTTAGTACTGCTAGTTCACTTTTGGAACTTTTAAAGCTAGCAGTACTAACTTAAAGCTAGCAGTACTAACTCCAAGTTAGTACTGTTAGTTAAAACTGTTAGTACTGGTGGTTCATTTTAGCTTATCAGCTTATTATTTCGGCTTATTTAAGATTTCCTTAGCTTTTTAGAGTAGATTAAACCATTTTCCTTTACTGTCTTTAAGAGTAAGCTCATTTAAGCTTATTTTCCTTTTCAAAGTATTTTCAATAGTGTATCAGTTTGTAGCTTTTAGCTTATTTGCCATTTTAGTTTAATCTAGTTGCTTATTCTTATGCCTGAGTGCTTATTAGGGGTAGTTAATTATCTGTTTTAGCTTATTTGCTTATTTCTTGTTTCATTGTGTTTTATTAGAGCTAGCAGTACTAACTCCAAGTTAGTACTGGTAGTAAATACTGTTAGTACTGTTGTTAGTACTACTGAGTTTTTCTTGCTTAATTTAGCTTAATTGCTTTTTGAATTTGCTTATTTAGAGTTAGCTTAGCTTATTTGATTTGTCTTAAGCTTAATTGAGCTTATTTGTGTCTTAGAATAAAAGTTTTTAGTATTTTTTTTACCATTCCTAGCTTTTATGCCTGCTTTAGCTTATTTTCCTTGTTTCTTTTCTCGTGCAATTTGCTTTATTAGTGTTATAGTGCCCATCATTCCTTGTCTTATTCAACATCGATTTATCAATTCGTCTTTCGATTTTCCATTTAACCTCGTTTGGGACATAACGCACCCGGAGACACCATATACTACTTCCTGGTTACATTGGTCTCGCGGAATCTAGATCATTGTGTGTATTTATATTTATATTTATTGTATATAAATAGGTTGAGAAGAAGCGACGTCAACAACCTAATTCAGGGATCGAGTAGAGCTTGCAACTCGGTGAACAAAAACAAGCCACTTCATGGGAGTTCACCCCATGCTTATCTTTTTTCTATTTTCTTTATATTTTCTTAAACTAATGTGTTGTGTTGAGAGAGGCTTGTACTCTTTCTGATTTCTCAATGTTTGTTGCTTGTTTGTTGTGATCTTTGTAGGATCGACCCAACATTTTTTGAAGCCTCTCGATTGTATCCGGTTAATTTTTCACGTCTACTCGAGTTTCTCATCCTTTGTGTGAAATAGTTTGGGGAGATCCGAATATCTTTATTTATCGATTAACGTCTATCTTTGCATACCTCATAAACGGCTTAGATTTTCGTAGAGACCCGACTTTAAACATTGAGGACAATGTTTCGTTTTAGTTTGGGGAAGGGAATCTATCGATTTGATGTTGCTTGCTTATTGTTTTGTTCTCACGTACCCGTTTTTCCCACAAAAATAGCAAAAATTTTAAATTTTTAGTCATAAATATATAAAAATAAGTGTTAAGACACGAATGTAGGTTTTCCGTTGGTAAGAATAAGAAGTAATTTTTGACCCGATCGTACGTGTAGAGTTCTAGCTTTCTCCCTTAACAATTAATGATGATAGTTAGATAGTCTCATGTAGACTTTAAACATGCTAGACTTGAATCGTTAGTAAATGAAGACTTGTGCTAATCTCAAGTAGATTTTAAATATGCCGAGTTGGATTTTATATGGCTAAGTGTTCGCGAATTTCTTTCTTAGAGATTTTAAATTGCGAAGAATGAGAAATGATAGTGTTATTTATAAGTCATGACATTAAACGTAGAATAGTTGGTTTTCTTTCAAGCTCATAAGTGTTAATTGTGGCTTTTTCTCCCATTAGCTTGTTTCACCTCTATATATAAATGTTTAATAAATAGAGTTGTGCGGTTTTTTGGTTAATAATTAGCTAATAGAAGTTTTCTTTAGTTCCTTTTGATTTAGATGAGTACACATCAGGAATACTTAATTTGGCATACTATATGTATCACATTAATAAATATTTTGCTTATTCCTTAAAGAGCCTTAGGGTATATGGGATAAGTAGAATTCAAGAATAATACGAGATGATAAAAAGGTTTGTTGTATCTTGCCTGCTCACAACTGATGTTACAGCCTTCTAAAAGGTCGAGGAAGTTACCGAAGTCGAAATATGTTTGCTACATCTTGTCGGAGGTTCAATTTATTATGCGTGGCCGATGTTGTAGCCTTCTAAAGGACTGAGGTTTAATAATGTTGCTTAATTTTTGTCTTATTTTGTACCTTAAAGAGCCTAAGGGTATATGGTGCAAATAAGATTGGTCCATTCATGTCTTAAAGAGCCTTAGGGTATATGACATGAATGGTGCCTTGCTTAAGTAGCCTAATAAAAGCCAAATTTTGGTTGCCTCGATGTGGACTTTAATCTTGATAACATTTGATCTTTTGAAAAGGGCTAGGAGCTAATTATTGCGTTCTTAACCGTTACACTTTATTTTTGGAATTAATAAGTATCGAAACAAGTCTTAAAGAGCCTTCGGGTATATGACTTAAGTAAAATCTTGAGTTAAAAAGTAGGATTTGCGCTGGAGGAAAGTATGTTACACAATTAGTATTTATGAGTAGTGTTAGTGTCATGACTTGTAATTAACGGTGATCTTATTTTTAAGCTTAGCATGGGAAAAGTGAAAAATCGAGGATGATGAAGTTATCTTTTAGACACTTAATTGTATGATCCTTAAAGTTACCAATGAGGTAATGAAAACAATACATTATGTCAACACAAATAAGTTGTAGTTAGGAAGTTAATTATCAAGAAAAAAAAATCATAAAAAGAGAAAAAATCCTTTGAAAATGGGGAAATTGGGTGTTTTATAACCTTGTGATCTCTTAACTCTTTAAACAAAAATCTTTGATAATTTTTTCATATGTTTAGTTTGGGGGATTTTTGAAGGTATTTGGTTATAAGGCATGTGATATTGCGTGAGGACACATAATCGTTTAGTTTGGGGAATTTTGATAAGTGTAAAATACACATATCCGTTATACCTAAAAATAACCCCAATTAAACCCAACAACGACCAAATGGCAAAAATATGCTTGTATTTGTGTTTGTGTTGCAGGTACGGTTATATTACAAAATCACAAGAACAACAGTCAAAACCGGGGCAAGCGACGGACACGAGAATCATAAGAGTACAAAAAGAAGCCAAAGAATTCAAAGCGAGCCAGAAAGTCAAATCCAGTCAATAATTGGTCAAACAAAAAGTCAACCAATAAAAGTCAAAACCCAAAAAAAAACATTCCATTTTCACCCTCCAAGTTTCACCAAAGTCCAAAAATAGCCCCTCACCTCTTATTGGGCCTTAAAAACTTTAATGGGCCTGAAAAAACCCAAAAACCCCATACCCGGATCCATAAGCCCATTACCCTAGCCCAACTCTTCCTTTTTATAAACCACAAGGGCCAGTTTTGCAATTTCTGAAACTAGTTTATAACTAGAAAAGGAGGAATCAAAAGAGAGGGACTAAAATTGCAATTATCCCAAAGTTTAAAAATTTGTTACCCGCTTCAGTTATAAAGGCGCGAAGCCTTTTTACTGTTCATTCGTCTCTCTCGTTTCACCAAACAGTCAAAACAAAGGGCAAATTAAAATCAATGGGCAATTAAGACAATTCATGAGCTCTCTAACAAATTGCAGCACAAGATAAGTCAATCAAGCGGCATTCATTCCTCACGCAAGCTTCTAGGCCACGTGGACATGAAGAAAGCACACAAAAGGCGTGGGTTTTGCACTAAACTCACTCACATAAGTAGCACAAGCTGTATTTTCTTTTGTCATAATCAAAGAATGACAGCTTGGCAATCCTCTAGTGTCCACAAATGATCAAACGGCTCAAAATCATGATCTAATGATTTATTGAATGAATGGTGATGATTGAAGGATTGGGGAGCAAGGCAAGAGAGACTAGAAGCTTCACCTGCAGCCTATAAATAGACCCTCTCATCACACACACATGGACGTCCTTTTTCTTTTTCCTTTCTAGATTTTTAGCCTAGTATAGTTTTTAAGCTTAATGTAATTTTTAAATCAGTTGTAATTTCTTTTAAGTAATGTAATTCAGCTCTTTTTAATGAAATTTAGTTTAAATCAGTTATAAGCTCTCTTTTCTTTTTATTCATAAGCTCTCTTAATAAGCCAAATTGTCTCAATAAGCTAATAAGCTCATTTTAAGTTCTTTCAGTCTATAAGCTGAAATAGAGCTTATTTAATTCAGTATTAATCATACCTAAACCTTAAATCAGTTAAACTTACATTTATCATGGACTTAATTGGATTTGAGCTTATTTGGAAGAGAGATCAATCCTGGAAGGATCTCTATGGACTTAACTCCTAGCTTATTAATAAGCTAGGAGAGCTTGTAGCTGCTCTTGTGGTACCTCTTGTTTAGCTAGAGGATAAAGTAAGTCTCACCTTTAAAGTTCTTGTTCATTTTCCATTCTAGCTTAATTTTACTTATATGCTTGCTTATTGCTTATTTGCTTATTTAATTTGCTTATTAGTGCTTATTTGTGTTTTATCTAGCTTAATAATCATAATTGTTTATCTGTTTTTGATTTTCTTAATTTAGATCATAGACTTTCACATAATTGTCTTAAAAACCTTAAAAAACCAAAAATAGTAGAAAATTAGTTTAAATCTTAGATTATTGCTTAATAAGTTGTTAATTCATGTTAGATAGGGTTGTTATAAGCTAAAAATCATCTGGTATTAGGCATTTGATAAATAGATTTGATTTTAAGAATTTTTTTAATCTGTTAATGAGTTAAAGGAGTGTTTGGTTTAAGCTACTTTCACTATCAAAAGTCAAAAGTTTTGTGCAAACCTTTTTTAGACAGATTTGATTTTAGTTAAAAACAATAGGAAATGAGTTCTAATAAGTTAGTTTTGGAAATTTAGAAAGTTTGAACTTATTTTAAGTGTGCCAGCACCAGGGGAATCTCTCTTTGAATTTCACTTGTGCAAAATTTACTCTAAGCTTTAAAAGGCTTAGATCTTGCTTTCAATTCATTTGTGCACTCAACTTGAGTGTGTTTAAGTGCAGGTTTACCCTTAGGTAACCTGCACTACTTGGTTTACACTTGTGCCAAGTGCATCAGTACTAACAAATAGTCAGTACTGCTGTCACTTTTAGATTAGATTATTAGCTAAGGTACTAATAGGTTTTAGGCTTTAAAATTTAAGTAGGACTTAGATTAGATATAGCTTAATATCAATTAGGGCTTAATTTTCATTTTCAAATAAGTTTACTATAGTAATTCAGCTGTCAAAGTCATAAATAAGCCAAAAAGCCAAAAACAGTAGCCATAAGACTTAGCTTTTAAATTTATGTTTCTAGATTATTGGTCTCTTGCAAGCCCAGTAAGTATGGTAATAATATATATTAATTAATAAACTGTAACTAATTTTTTTATTATTAACATTTAAATAGATTATAACTAAACTGTAAATTTATTGCATTATACAATCTATTAATAATCTACCTAAAATATTCATTCATCAATTTTTAGGTTGAGTAGTGTAGTTTATAAGCTGATTACCTAGTCTTCTAAAGCTTAGGTCCCAATTCAGCTTATGGAGCTTTTTAGCTTAATTTAATTTTGTGCTTTTAAGTGTTCTTTCTGAGTTTATCATTTTAATCATAAATTTTAGTGGCCTTTAAGTGTTTCTAGCTTAGGTTTCTTTTCATTCTTAGATTAAGCAACTTATAAGCTATCTAGAACACTTTTCCTTTTTAAAATTGAGCTTAATTTAAGCTTATTATAGCTGTTTTAGTGAAAATAAGCCCAAACCCCCACTTTCTGTGACAGCTTTTTGATAAGCTATTTTTTAAGCTTATTAGTTAGTTTCAGTATAGGTCTCTTTTATAAAAGTAGCTTATTTTTGTGTCCTCTATAAGTCCTAGTATTTAAATTTTCATAAAAGTCAAAAATATAAAAAATAGCAAAAAGGGGTTGCCCACACTCGAACCCACGACCTCACACTTATAGACCCAAACATTGTTTTACCCCGTTTGTACTTCGACTCATTCCGTATTGTTTCTTTCTTTAAATACTTATACACGTTTTATTTCACTTTTTTTAATCATAGCGTAGCTATATAAGTCATTGAGGCTAATTTCGTTTAGCAAATTTGGTTTTTTTATTTTTCTTGTGTTCCTGCTAGTGTTTAAGATTTACCCTGAATTTTTTAGATTTTTCCAGCTTAAATTTTATTTTTAATCAATTTTCGAAAGTAAAAATCTTAAAAAATCAATAAAAATAGAAAAAGTTTCAGAAAAATACAAAAAAATAGTTTTTAGTTTTATAAAAAATAGCTTTAGGTTTACATTCAGTTAAATCATTTTCACCACTTTTAGATTTTAATTTTTATTTTTAAGCTTTTATTTTTAATTTTAAAAATAGGATTTTAATTTTAAAAATAGTTAAAAATAGTTTTCTGAGTTTTTATGTTATTTTAGACTTTTATAAGTTTAAAAATCATTTTTCCAAATTTTTAATACTTAATTTGCTATTTTTTTAAGATTTAATTAGATTAAATTATTTTTTTAATTCATATTAAATTCAAAAATAATCCAAAAAAATGTTTTTCTTTTTCCTAAAATTTTATTTTGTCTTATCTTAGGTTTAGAAATGTAATTTGCAATTTTAGGGATTTATTTTAGTCTACTTGTCAAATTGTCGCGTTTTATTTGTTTCCCGTATTTGTTTAATTGTTTAATTGCTCAAATTTACTTGTTGTTTTAAATTGTCAAATCATCCATTTGCTTATTCAAATCAGAATCTAAGCTTAAACGAGGTTTCAATTTCACTAGTCGTTGGGGAAACGACCCGGGTGATCATACTTACCCGGTTAAATATACGTATTATATATTATATTATATATTTTTTTGAGAGTGAATTTTCCTTAGGGAATTTTCTTAATTGCTCTTTGAAGTATTATATTTTATATATTTTTTAGTGTATTAAAACTGCAAATCAAGGAGCTAAAGGAGGAAGAATTACTGGTAAAGGAACTCTTAAAACTAGTAAACTTGATTTTGAGGATGTGTACTTTGTCAAGGAGTTACAGTTTAACCTTTTTTAGTGTCTCACAGATGTGTGACAAAAAGAACAGTGTTCTTTTTACTAACACTGGATGTTTTGTTCTGTCTCCTGACTTTAAGTTAGCTGATGAAAGTCAGGTTTTACTTAAAGTTCCTAGAAAGAACAATATGTATAGTGTTGATATGAAGAATATGATTCCTAAAGATAGTTTAACTTGTCTTGTTGCAAAGGCCACATTTGATGAATCAATGATATGGCATAGGAGGCTAGGTCATATAAATTTTAAAAATATTAATAAACTTGTTAAGGATAACCTTGTGAAAGGTTTACCTATAAAACATTTTGAAAATGACCAAACTTGTGTTGCTTGCCTTAAGAGAAAACAACACAAAGCCTCCTGTAAGTCCAAAATTCAAAACTTTATTACTCAGCCTTTATTCATGTTGCATATGGACTTGTTTGGTCCAACTTTTATGAGCATCTTAATGAATAAGAAATATTATCTAGTTGTCACTGATGATTATAGCGGATTTACTTGGGTTTTCTTTTTAGCATCTAAGGATAAAACTAGTGTCATTCTTAAGAGCTTTATAACTCAGATAGAAAATCTAGTTGATAAGAAAGTAAAGATAATCGGATGTGACAATGGAACAGAGTTCAAAAATATAGTTATGAGTGAGTTTTGTGAAAAGAAAGGCATTAAGAGGGTAGGGAAATTTTTTTAGGGTGTAATGGCTTGCAATCCTTAGCAAAATGGTTGTCTGTTGCTGAGAGAAGAAATAGGACACTAATTGAGGCTGCTAGAACCATGTTAGCTAACTCTAAGTTACCTACTACATTTTGGGCTGAAGCTGTTAATACTGCTTGCTATGTGCAGAATAGGGTATTAGTAGTCAAGCCTCATAACAAGACCTCTTATGAACTCTTTAGAGGTAGAACACCTTCTCTTGCTTCATGTAACCATTTTGGGTGTTCATCGTTACCATTCTTAATACTTTAGTTCATTTAGGCAAGTTGATCGAAAGTCTAATGATATATTCTTTGTTGGATACTCATTGAATAGTAAGGCTTTTAGAGTATGAAACATTAGAACTAGGAAAGTAGAAGAAAACTTGTATGTTCGGTTCTTGGAGGATAAGCCTATTATTGCAGGTGATGGACCAAAGTGGCTGTTTGATATTGATGTTCTAATAAAATCAATGAATTATGTGCCAGTTGTTGCAGGTATAAACTCTAATAATTTTGTAGGTATAAAAGAAAGTAATGGTGCAGGTCATTCTAGCAAGGAGCCAGGATCTAGCCAAGACTACATCTTAATGCCACTATGGAAAGAGGGTTCACTATTTGATCTTCTTCAAAGTATGCTAGCTATGATGAACCACAACCTTCTAATGAAGCTGAAAAGAAAGATGATGAAGGTGGAATTGATGATCAAGAAAGGACTGAAAACAGTGCTCAAGATGTTAATACTGATGGGCCAAGTAGTAATACTACCAGTACAAATTTTAATACTGGTAGTCTAAATATTAATATTGTTAGTTTAATAGTTCCTACTGCTCTACTTGAATCTACATATGCTGATTTCTTTGGTGATGAATCAGAATTGGATTTGAGCAACATTGCTACTACATATCCAGTTCCTTTTACTCTAAATACAAGAATCCATAAAGATCATTCACTTGATCATGTGATTGGTGATATGCGGTCTGATGTACAAACAAGGAGAATGATAAATGAACAAGGGTTTATTAGTGCTGTTTATGAAGGAAAAACTCATAAAGACCATCATACTTGTCTATTTGCCTGTTTCCTATCTCAAGAAGAGCCCAAGAAGGTCATCCAAGCATTAAAAGATCCAAGATGGATAGAAGCTATGCAAGAAGAGCTTCTGCAATTCAAATTACAACAAGTTTGGACATTTGGTTTTGTCATTATCAACTAAGGGAAGATTGTTGGGAATTATATTTGAGTTGATAAGACAAAACAAGAATGAAACAAGACGGAAACAAGAAGGACCAAAGTTGTTATTATGGGATTCTACAAGATGTAGGAGATAATGAAGATTTGGTCAAAAAGAAGATAAAAATGAATATTAATGAGAAGATAAAGATGAATAATTAATTGATTCTCTCATTAATATATTTTATTAGTTTCCATGTAAGCCTTGACTCCTTATGCTATAAAAGGAGGTCCAGGCATATTGTTTTATGCATCCAGAAAAGTGTGTGTTCTCAATGAGAGTCAACTAAAGAAAACATGTATGTGTACACGTTTGTATAGTTAGTAGTAGACGTCTGTCTAGAGTTTAGCCTCAAGGATCTTTGATCTTACTAGTTAGAGTAACCGATCTATTCTGATCAAATAGTATTTGGGCCTGTGTTGATTAATAAAGAAAAACCTTGAAGTAACTTTGATTTGTGTTTATTATTTCTGTTGTGCAATTTATATCATTGTTACTATATTATCCTAGATGAGGTCTAAACAACCTCGAGCTTAAACGATCAAAGAACCTATCACGTGTTTTAGGTTTTCTCAAGTCACTTCTCTCGGGTGGTGACAACAAACCACCGATGCTTGAAAAACACTTGTATGACTCGTGGAAAAGCAGAATAGGCCTTTATATGATGAATAAACCTCATGGTAGAATGATTCTTGCTTTTGTTGAAAAGGGTCCACTTGTTTGGCCAATAATTACAGTGGATGGTGTAACCAGACCAAAGGAATATACTGAATTAACTCCCGCGGAAACCATTCAAGCTGATTGTGACATCAAATCAATAAACATCATTCTACAAGGCCTTCCAACTGAAATTTATGCTCTTGTTAGTCAACATTGTGTAGCCAATGATATTTGGGAGAAAATCAAACTGCTAATGCAAGGAATGTCATTAACAAAGCAAGAACGAGAGTGCAAGTTGTACGATGAATTTGATAAATTTACATACAAAAAGGAGAGTCGTTACACGAGTACTACTTGAGATTCACTTTGTTACTAAATGATATGAATATTTACAAGATGCCACTGGAGCAATTTCAAGTCAATACCAAGTTTTTAAATACTCTTCCCGCAGAATGGAGCAAATTCGTTACTGATGTTAAGTTG
>BQNB010197237.1:0-11229 GCA_026074375.1 Tanacetum coccineum | reverse complement strand
GAGAAAACGCGTAAAACCCTAAAAATAAATTGTGCATTACATAATGTCGTACAATGACCTAAAACACGAGGTGTTATACTTACATTCTCCATTAAGACCCCACTATCATGAACCGTTAATTACTTTTCGGAGTAAGCGCGAATGCTGTGAATAGATCTATTTGGGACTCTGAACTTCCCCGTTGGTGTACCTATACTTTCTGGTAACCAAACGCACTTCATTTGAATCACTATGCAGGTGTTTGGCAAAGGCACCCGTTGGGGCAACTTCTTGTGATTATTAATTATCTCAAGGTCTCGGTGTCATGAGCTTAGGGCAATAATACTGTTTTCTATAATAATTGTACTCATTGCAATTATTACACTTATGGGTGTATAACAACGTAACCCATTGTTATGATGACTTGTATTTAAACTGTTTAACATAAACCTATGAATTTCACTCAACCATTGTGTTGACCTTTTTAGCATGTTTATCTCAGGTAACTGAGCATCTTATGGCACGGAGTGGCATGGACTTGAAGATGGATAAACTGTTATCATTCAAACTTTATGTTTTCATGTAGATTTTGGGACCTCTGTTTGTAAAAACTCTGATGAAATAATGAATGATAACTAAATTTTCCAAAAACGTCTCTTTTGAGTCGTTTTCTATGATTATGACTTTTGTACTATGAAATAATACCCCAGATTAGCTTCTGCTGCTATATGTCAAAAATGGGGGTGTTATAAAATGCCCCTAATATTGCTATTGTCTTGGTAGAAAAGCTCATTTGCTTGAAGACAAGCAAATCCTAAGTGTAGGGGTATTTGATTAGATGTCATTTTATACACTATTTCGGGGTTATTTAACCCCCTAAATCATGCAAATATGCCCAGATTATGTGCTTAATCGTTTGTTTTCAGGTTTTTAGCACTTGGATGGCATTTGGAGAAGAAACGAACAAGATTACAGACCTACACCAAATCTCTTGAAGAATCGTGTTTACAGAGCGTGGAGATGGAGTCGCATGCATAAAGCAACGCCGTCGTGATCTATCTAGTGACGGCATCAGAGATTTGGTGACGACGTCAGGACGTGGCCGACTTAATGAAGATCTATAATCATCTACGTGGTGACGACGTCAGGGATATAAAGCGTCGCCGTCACAACGATTTATCTATATATATAAAACCGAAAATAGAGTTTTAAGTGTGTAACTTTGTATAACTTTGGGAGATGAACCCTAGTCTTTGTAGCAGCTTTGTAGGTCGTTTTTAGGGCCTCAAATTTAAAGGCCTTAAATCCCTATTGTAACTACCTTTAATCCATGTTTTAAAATCAAGTACGATTAATAATCATTCAATATGTCTATGTGTTGGTTGATTGATTAAATGTTCTGCTTTATCTTTAACATGCTAGGTTAAACGCCCTTTGTATTTACTTATGATTGCATAAACTAGGTTTATTCCTTTGTGATGTTCTTCTGTTGATGGATTTGTGCGCGATAAGGCTCTAGAAAATCTAGTCCATAAGATATTAAATTGTGGCATAGGACGTCTAGAGAAACCGATTAAGTGTAGAAAGTGATACCATCGGTAACAGTCCTTCATACTATACCTTATCCCCTAAATATGTATGATTAATGCGTATTTTATTTAAAATATACTTTTTAACCAAGTTTAATTATAAAACTCAATCTACCTGAACAACGAACTAATGGGTGAGAACCGATCATGGTAGTAATAGAATTGGTAAACCGAGGCCGTTCCCAAAATCTAAGTTTTAATTAGTTTTAATTTGAAATGTCACGTTTAGAAAATGGTTTTTATTTGAATTGAAATGAATTTAAAATAACAATAAAATTAAAAACTAAAAATAAAAAGAGTTGGAAATATCAGGAGAGAAAATGTGCTAACCTAGTTACTTTATTACTATGGTTATGAAAATGTTTTCCTGTGCAATGTTAAACTATGGTTTCATTAGTGGTTTCTAAGGTCCCGATAACTTAATAGGCATATATAGTCTATCCTATAATTCCTGCGATTCCGACTCGTCCCAAATCATATAGGTCAGGTAGGATACCCAGGAGGTTGCAGTATTAATCCCAACTATTCCCAAAACATATCTAATAACCTATATAGATTATTAACCCCCTCTAAAAGAGTTCTTGTGCTTTTTAAGTATATTGAGTGATAAGTGCGGTGACCGGTTAGTTCCTACACTAGGGGTCGGAGTCATAGATCCTCCCTAGTACCCGATGGATCCCATATTGACTAGGGGGGGGGGGGGGGGGGGTGGGGGTGGGGGGAGGGGGGGGGGGGGGGGGGGGGGGGGTACTAATAAGGGGCAAGCAAGGTCCAAACCACCCGTACTACCAAAACCCAGGGTTACACGATAGTCAAGGAATATCTAACGAAACCATAATCTAACAGGAAACAAACATCATAACAACAGTAATTACATAACTAGGTGAGCACTTTAAGTGCTTAGCCGCTCATGGTAACGGAAACACAGCAAGAAATAGAAGTAATCATAGATTGAAAGCTCTAATTTACGTAATCATTATTGAACAATTAAATAATACAAAAAGTAATAAAGTTTGATCTCCCTTGGACTCCAGTGAATTCTTCGAAGGATTGGAAGCCTTTTTTTAGCTCTTTTAATTGGCTGTGGATGAAAAAATTGTCGAAATAGCATGATGAGAGCCTCTATTAATAGGTATCGAACCCTGTTGCGGCATAACTAATAAAGGTGTTACTCCATAAAATGACCATGTACTTCTCGCACTTTTCATTGTTACTTTTACATATATAATATGAACACTTTTCTTTTCTTTTGACTTTTTGTGTTTAAGATATTTTCCGTTATACATTATTGATGCACATCCATTTAGAATTCATCAAGTAAAATTATGAAGCTAGCCCGCCTATTCGGGCGGGCTATGAAACTAGTAATTATATATTAGAGATGCATCCACTTCAATCATATGCATATGCAATTATGCATCATAATATATTTTCTAGCTAAAAGTTAGATGCATTTATATCTATTAGATGCATTTCATCAAGTTAAGTGAATTTTATGTATTTTTCATCATATGCGAATCAAATTTGTTGCTAGTACTATTTTACATCATTTTAAATATCAAGAACAGAAAATTATAACTACATATAAACATCAGAAGTTGGGCCGTGTACATGAGTGTTTTACTGAGTTAAGATCAACATAGACCCATTATTTGTCATAGATCAAATGAATCAATCTCAACCATTTATTTTTTCATCAAAAATAAAAAAACTCACTTTTCACCTCTTTTTTAAAAATAAAATATCTTACAAACGGTAAATCGTCACACGACAAAAAATACACCATCGCGACGAGTATTTTTTTATCTTTCAGTAGACGGGTGACACGATATACTTTCGAGGAACTTTTTTTTTTTTTTTTTTCATTCACGAATTGCGAAAATCATATATGATTCGTATAACGAATCATATATGATTTCATAAAATCATATATGATTTGTGATTCTAACTAACTTTTTTTCAATTTTGTTTCAGTCACGAATTGCGAAAATCATATATGATTCGTATAACGAATCATATATGATTTCATAAAATCATATATGATTTCATAAAATCATATATGATTTGTGATTCCGACGAACTTTTTTTCAATTTTGTTTCAGTCACGAATTGCGAAAATCATATATGATTCGTATGACGAATCATATATGATTCGTATAACGAATCATATATGATTTCGTAAAATCATATATGATTTCATAAATCATATATGATTTCATAAAATCGTATATGACTTCATAAAATCATAAAAAAAGTTTGTCGAAAGTACATAGTGTCGCCCCTCTATAGAAAGATAATTTAATTCTCGTCGCGATGATATGTTTTGTTTTGCGTAACGATTAACAGTGTGTGAGATATTTAATTTTTAAAAAAGAGCTGGAAAGTGAGTTTTTTTATTTTTGATGAAAAAATGAGTGGCTAGGATTGGTTCATTGGGTCTATGACAAATATTGGGTCTATATTGAACTTTTGGCATGTATAAATATTGTTACCTTTTTAAAATTGACGATTCAACTTGTTTCCAAGTATAAAGATTAAAGAATGGTCAAAAACGTGTACAAAAAAACAAGTTTTTAATAATGACACTGTAGTGGCATACCATGGTTCACGGTAACTCCAATCGAATGCACAAAGAAGCGGAGAAACAGGTCAGCTCGAAGCTTATTAAAAAGCTGAAATCTTTAGGAAAATCCTCCTTAAAATTCTCTTATAGTTTGTTCTAGTGGATGAGCCGTACTTCCCATGAGTCCATAGCGTTCAGTTTTAACCATTCAAACTAAAACTTTAATTTGGAAAACACATTATGAACTACTAGACGAATACCCGCGCATAGCGGCGGTCATTCCTAGCGGTAAATATTGTAATGATAAAAAACGTTTATGGGTTATAAACAAAAAATAATAAAAGTTTTATGATTTGGAGACTAAACATAATCTTTTGAAGCTCGGTTCGACCCAACCGGTTCAACTGGTGTATGGTGGCGACGACAACTATTGAGCGATAAATAGCTTCTTCAAGGAAGCTCTTAAGTAAATTTAAATAATATACTTAGTTCTCCAACACTTCTGATTTATTTGTCAAAATTTTACATAACAATTTATATATATTTGAAGTAGTAATTTAAAACTATAATAATATTAATATATTCAAGCGTTATATTGAGATTGACGAAAGACGCCGGAAAATCTGTTGTAGTCACCTTCACCGCTTTCTCGTCAGAAAATGAAGCTTCCGTTGCCGCCATGTTTTTCGCCAGAAATTTGTTATAATGACTATTGCATAAATTAGTTACAAAATTTGTAGTGTACAATTGTTATAAAGTTTATTTTGTAAATTTTGTTATAAATTATGTGATGTAATTTTTGAAAAATTAGAATTTCACCTAGAACAAATATCCCACAAACATCATCTTTTTACTTTTATCATTTCACTTTAAATAATATTCCACAAACACCAATCATCATAACTCATTAAATTTATTTCACTTTTACTTCTATCATTTCACTTTAAAAAAATACCTTACAAAGCAATAATTAGCTTAGAAAATGAGAACCTATTCTACAAACTTACAAATGAACACAGTTTAGAAAGAAGAAAAGACCGAATATAAAACCATGCATGACCCTAATTAGACATACATGCACACCATAGCAAAGAAAAAAACATTACACCATTCCTTTTCTCCTGCTTTTTCTCCACCTTTACCCCACCAAAACATTATTTCTCCCACCACAATTTATTTTGGTCGGCCACCAAAGAATTATCTCTCTCCCTAGTACAAACTTCCCACAACCACCATCTTTTGCACCGCTAAAAACAGCCGAAGAAGATGCGTTCGATCCGACTCCACCAAACAACCGTCCAGATCTTATTCGTATCTAACATAATATAATAAAAAGTTTCCAATATGTGTTATTATAATAAAAAAACCTAGCTTCATAAGAAACGATTGTGTTATGATAATATAAAAAAATGATGATAACTTGATATGTTCTCAATAATAACTAAACAACGTACACTTTTTTCAAAGGCAATCATTGTTAATTCTTTTTAACACCTATCTTGAAATCTTTCATCTCTAACTCAAAATCTTTACTTTGATTCACGTTTTGAAATGTTTTTTTCATGCTTCGGGCCTTAAGATTAACTTGAACAAAAGTAAGATAATGGGGATTAATGTGGAAAGTGCTCAGGTCATCCAAGCGGGCTGCAAAGTTAGGATGTCTCTATTCGTAAGTGTCCTTTCTACTATCTTGGGACTAAAGGTGGGAGGTTCTATGCCAGTGTTCAAGCCATGGCAAGAGATAGTTGAAAAAGTAAAGTTTGGCTTTTCCAAATGGAAATCAAACTTTATCTTTTTGGTGCGTCGTTTACTTTGTTGAAATCGGTTTTAGGATCTATTCCAGTCTTTCACATGTCTATTTTCAAAGTTCCTTCAAAGGTGGCTTCATATTTGGCGTTATTAAAAGTCATTTCTTTAATGGCCATGATCGGGTCGTAAAAAGGCTTCTTGGTTAAAATGAACAACGTTTTGGCATACACAAAAAGAGGGGCTAGGTTGTGTCTAGTTATTTGCAATTAAATAAAAGGCTTATGATTAAGTAGGTTTAGAAAGTTTCTCTCGCAAAAAGACTCTCTTTGAACTAAGATATTGTGGCTATTCACGGTGTGGTTGGTAAAATTCATTCGGACTGGACTTCTACTGGGCAAATCTGTTGGCTTTCGAATTTTGGGGGAGGGTTTTTTTGGGTGAAGTTCGATCTCTCCAAAGAAAAGGTATGTACATTTTTGATTATCTGACTCATAAGATGGGAAACGGGGAGTCCACCAAATTCTGGTTGGATCATTGGCATACTAGGGGCATTTTTAAAGACATTTTTCCCAGATTATACGCGCTTGAATCCTCAAAGGATGTTACTGTTAGTTCAGTTAGGCGATACGAGTTTGTCTGCTCCTTCCCCCCATGTCGAATTCCTAGGAGGGGTAGCGAGTAAAAATCAATTATACAGCGTGGTAGAATTGATTCGTTCTGTTCACTATGTGCCTTCGGCTGATAGATGATATTGGAATCTGGAGAGTACGGGTTTATTTTTCGTGGGCCTCTGCTCGTAGACGTATCAATGAGATATGCCTTCGATATTGGAGATGAAAACTAGATGGTTAAAGTGTGTCCCGATAAAAATCACGTTCTTGCCTGGAAACTCAAGCCGATGCTTTGCCTACCAGTTTCAACATTTCTCGTTGAGGTATGACATTCAGGATATGTCATGGTCCCATTTTGTGATAATGTATTGAATCGATGGACACATATGTTCTTAGGTGTGGATTGGTTCGGGACATTCCTAATAGGTTTTGAGCAGGTGGGAATTTGGATCAACACAAACGTGAAAATCATATGCAGAATGGAAGTCTGGCTTGTTTTCAAATTCGTATGGATTCCAACTCAATAAAGATGTTCGATGGAGTTTGGTATTCCATTTGGGGTCCGTTGGATATCGAAAACAAGCTGTATTTGACGAGAGAAAAACATTCGAAGTCGATGCTTATTTATAATGTCATTGCTAGTTCTTTTTATTGGTGTAAAGTATAGATCTAAAAGCCTCTTTTTTCTTTTTTTTTTGGAGGAACGAATGGCTCAAAAACCCCTATATTATTGTTTTGTAATCTAGCTCCTTGCTAGTTTTGTTTCCAATAAAATCGCCGTTCCAAAAAAAAAAACTCAAAATCTTCATCCATCCTCAATATCTTCTACCTCCATCATCATAAAATTAACTACAAATTAAACACTCTTTACTAAAATAGAAACACAAACGAAAGAAAAAGGTTATGAACTTTCAGTTCATTTTATTTTTCTAGATATACCCTGTATTACTGTAATACTTAAATTAAACATTCAAATCCATACGAAAAATAGTCAATAACAACATATCTAAGAACACCCTTACCTTAAAAATGCAGGAAAATCAAACTCATCGTCTGCTCGTGGTGGCGGTGGCAACCGGTCATTCCGGCGAGAGATTGGCAGAGACGACGGCGGAAGCCGGCGACAAACAACGACTGAAAAAAAAAGTTTAAAAAAAACGTTACAAAGAGTAAGATCAACAAATCTATAAAAGAAAACTTCTAAAACTTATTTAATAAATATACATCTAATAGAAAAACCTCAAAGCTTACTTAGTTTACATTGATCTAAAACAAAACTATAAATCCCTGAAACTTATTTAATTTATAACATGTTTTAATGTGAGATTTGGTGTAAAATGGATGGGAGAGTTTTTTTTAGGTGAGAGGCGGCAACCGGTGATGGAGTTCTTGCCCAATGATGGTTCCCGTAGTGGTGTGGTGTGGATGGTTGTTTCATTGGTAGGTAGGGTATTGGTGGGGGAGGAACATACAGTGGTTGTGTATTAGTGGTGATGGTGAATGAGTTATGTAAAAAAGAAGGGGATTGTTTTGTTTTAATGTGAGATTATAGAGATTTAATGTGAGATTTACAGAGATAAGGTGTAAAATGGATGGGAGAGTTTTTTTAGGTAAGAGGCGGCAACCGGTGGTGGTGGGCGACAGCCGGTGGTGGTCAAAGAGAAAATGATTTTTGATTTAGAGAGAGATATGGGAATGTGGTGTTGTGTGTGTTTTGAGAGAGAGAGAATTGAGTAAATGAATGATTTTTGGTGTTGTGTCTATGTAATGAAAAGTTGCCTAGTGTTTTCCTACGTTTTCAACATTCAAGATTTGAGCATTCAATGAAATTAACAATCATACATTTAATGTCAAGATTATTGGTTTTTAAGGCTTGTACATTTAGTTTCCAAGGCTTGTATATTTCTAAGTTTTTCATCACACATTTAATGTTAAAAAAATTAGTTTCCAATGCTTGTACATTTAGTTTCTAAGGTTTGTACAATTTTCAACTTTCAAATTCTACTCTTTTCAAGAATAGGTGGAAAATGCTTTATAATGTAGTATAGATATAGATTGCATGAGTCTTAAGGTCAGGATAATGAAAAGAATAGAAGACTTAAAACTCTCAATTAACCATTAATTTTAAATCTATTCTTATTCAATCTATATTAACTAGCAATAAAGCAAGATTCTTAGGTTTTATTTTAATTTTATGGTAAGAATTACATATTGTGCATAATTTTCAGTTAAAATAATAAATAAAAGTTTTCTCATGCAGTTCTAGCGTGTTTTATAAGTGTGTAACCCATAACACCAAACGAGGTTGACTCGTTATGCCACTGTTGGGATTTTATAACTAGTAAACCATGTTTACTACAAGTACACAGCGGATGGATATAGTTTGATGTCTATGATTAACACACATATAGGGAAAGAAACACTAACCTTTTAGTTGAATGACTTAAAGCAAACAACAAGAATCTTGTCTTGAAACTTAGTGACTAAGTTGTCACCTCTACGGTTGCTCACACAACACGTCAAACGAATACACCAAGATGCTAGTATTTACTTCACGTTTCACGAACACCTAGTGTTACACCTTTCTTGAATCGAAAACCACAAATAAACCCTAGTTGTACTTGGACCAAAAATCAGCAAACCATGGTTAGGGTTTTGCACCGAATTCGGTTGAACCGAATATCAAGAAAACGAAAACCCTTGTTAGGGTTTTAAAGTTGTCGAGCTAGGAGAACTTAAAACTGAATCCCTTGATTAACTTGAGCTTATGATCGAGCTTGTGGGAATCCAATCGCACCGAAAACCTTAAAGAAGGTTTGACCGAAAATCAGAAGTGAGGGAATAAGAACTGAAAGCCTTAGAGAAGGTTTTCGAGTTCGGTTAGGGTTTAGAGGATAATACCAAAATCTATTTAGGTTTTTTTGAGGTTGTGTATGCATATCAATAATGAGCAAGGTATAGGTGTTTATATAGGCGCCTAAACCTACTCCTTGGTGAACAAGGAAAGCTCTTTTGCTTGCTCATCACACAACCTTCACCCCCTCCCTAAACTGACTCCAACACCCCTTCTAAACCTTGTATGGATCGGCTAAAACAATAGTCACCCACAAGGTTTGGGTTTTATCGATTTAGTCCCTTCGGTTTTACATTTAAATGCACATTAAGCTAGTTATAAAAAGGTAACGAACTAATGTCATTTAAAATACATTTCGTGAAGTATATTTAAGAATAAATGCATTCTATGTGTCTTAACGTGTGTGCCCCCAATATGCTCACGCATTTCTAATTGCATAACATGCGGATCCAACTCACATATTCCAACAGCTCCCACTTGGGAGTTGTAGTAGCAGACTGCATTTATACCAACAATAGAAAAGAAACGACTAGCAACCCTCTATTATATAAAATTAGATACTATTGAGATACAAGTTTTAAGCAACAATCCTCAGCTTAGTGTAAATGTATTGCTTGCTTGTATCTATCTTTTGTTCATCGTTAAACTAGCGCGCATATGGATCCTAACTCCAATTTCATATAGTTTAACACTTTTAGGTTTCTCATTTATCGAATGTTAATGTTCCATATATAACCAAATGGTTAATCAAGACTCATTCTTGAAATACCCTCATTTGGGTATGGCCAGACAGTATATTGATTAATTCTAGAGTGGGGCCCATGGTTAGATTATTTGCACATATCAGTGACGTAAAGGAAACTCAACTTCTTTGTTGGATACAAGTTAATGTGGATGCTGTTCAACATCACTTTCAGGTTACCCATTATAACTACCTTATTCAGGATAGCGTTCTTTGTTATAATTAAAAAAGTGATATCACACATGCATAAATTGTTTTGCTATCTCAAGGCTCAGGATGACTGATTCTAGTCATTTAGATGATTCTCTATCTTACTCATGACAAGGATCCAAAAGTAAATATACGAAAGTTAGGGTGTCCAATATGCATCCATTATGAATAACATATGAGTTTGGCGGGAACATCCATGTATTCAAATAATACAACCAACACTCACATTTGCCTTATGTAATGTAACAATATTCTCATATTGTTAACCGACAATGAACATATTTAGAATGGCAAAATCATTCAAGGATTAAACATGCAAATATAGGATAACAATTATTATATGTATGAAAACAAATACCAAGTATCTTTATTCATTAAAAAGTAAAAATTGTCTTACAATCCCAATTATCCAAATACTAATGAAAAACATAGATTTACATGAGACTACTAGCTGGAAGCAATCCTATATTCTTAGTATGTTCTGAATGCTTAGGAAAAGCCAAAGCTTTAGTAAACGGATTAGCTAAGTTATCATTTGTGTGAACTTTTTCTATCTTAACGTCACCAAATTCTATAACTCCACAAAGGTAGTGAACTTTGGCACGATAATGTCTAGCACCTTTAGTGATTCCTGATTTATTAGCTATAGTAATGGCTCCAGTATTGTCACAATACATTTTTATGGGTTCTTCAATTGTGGGTACCACACCAAGCCTATAAATGAATTTTCTAACACATACCGCCTCCTTAGAAGCATCTGAAGCGCTATATACTCAGCTTCTGCAGATGAAGTTACGAAGATGCTTTGCTTTGTACTCTTCCAGTCAACAACACCTCCATTTGAAACGAACACATATCCGGTCTGAGACTTCAAGTCGTCAGCATCCGTCAGATATCCACCATCAGTGTAGCAAGAAACCCTGAGCTCTCAT
>BQNB010197236.1:0-11229 GCA_026074375.1 Tanacetum coccineum | reverse complement strand
GTGAGATTCTATATGAATCAAACTTGTGTCAACTGGAAAGAAACGATGGTGCGATTCAATATGAATCAAACTTGTTCTAGTAAATGAATTGACGGTTTAATCAGAAAGATAGTAACTATCTGATTCACTCTTACCGTGTTGTCTGCTTTCAGACGTTCCGGTAATGAGAACTAGCAAGCATGGTAATTCTAATACATCTGTGTTGGAAGATCCTATGCTTTGTGCTGGAAACCCTGTCAAGGAGATTCTTTAAATCTACCTGATCACAGGTACATTATCTGTAAAATGGTCCTACGCAACTGGAGGTTAATCTAACCAAATCTGGGCGAATGACAAAGCCATATTCGTCCACACGCTTTATTGCTAACTATTTTATTTCAAGATTCATATAAAGATGGAGATGGAGATGCCTTATTCCAGCTGAAATCGGATTCATTACCACATGCTCATACACAAGCTACAAAGACATACTATAAGCATCAAGATTTAAGAATCAAGAAAGCTCAAGAATTAAAGACAAAGACTTCTGCAAACTCTAATATACAAGATCTTCCTTCAAGATATCAAGTCTATCAAAGGAGATTGTTAGCAAGCTTTCTAGATGATGCAAAGTATGAGCATGTTGATCAAGACACAATATCATAAGGCGGCAAAGACGGTCAAGACTAAAGGATAAAGATTTAGAGATCTCGGACGTAAAGACGAAGTCAAAAGACAAGGGCAAAGGCTCAAGATCAAAGATCGCATAGCATGAAGGAACAAGTCTACATCGTAGACAAAGATCACAAGAGCTTCACAAAAAATGCAATCTTATTGATCTCACGGAGGAGTGTTACACTGAACTCACTTCGAGGGAGATTGTTAGCCTCAAATATTGAGTCGAACAAAGAAGTTCGTTCACTAAGAATATTAAGTCTCGATTATTTAATTAAGTAACGTTGTAATAGGCTAGATCAGGTAAACGAGCTCGCTTATGTAAGCTAATCGGTCACGTATATCGGGCGAAAGCCCAAGTAATCCCGAGCCCGGCCCATAGAAATACCAAAGGCAAGTAAGCCTCTTAGTTTAAGTATAAATACACCTCTCCAAGGAAGGAGAGGTGGTTGGTTCATTTGTAATATTCCATTTTGCAAGTAAACTCTCCCATTCCTTTGTTTCTCTCTCTACTTTCTCTCTCTAACTTCTCTCTAAACTTCTTCTTATCTTTTTCCTATGTTTCTTGTTCCATCTATGGTCTAAGGTATGAATTGAAGTGATTAACGAGTTACCGACAAGCATAGATGTTCCTTACACGCCATCAAAAGCAGCCACAACAGCTACACTTGAGTCGTCCCATTAATCCCACAGTAGCGCTTGATCATACATGTCGTGAACACTTCATCTGGTAAACCTGACTTTTTACCAGATACACACCACATACATAAAGAGATCATCATCTTCAACCACCAAAACTAAACATCATTTTATCCATTTCATAATCTTTTTCCATTTGCTCTTTCTTTTTCCATTTGATCACACATGTCGTGAACACTTCATCTGGTAAACCGGTGGCAGGGTTCAAAACCATGAACAAATGCTCATGTGGGTCTGCATTGGCTAGATACTTATACGTATCGGCATCATATTCGGTGTCACAAGCTGCTTCTGATGTGTCTCTTATAGTTTTTGGAATGTAGAACGTTTTGAGGGGACGACATAATTTTTCAAACAAAGCTGCTCGACCTTGTGATGTATCTCTTAGAGATACCGGAATGTAGACCGATTTGAGGGGATGACCTAATTTATGATATCTCATTGCTGACCAGGCAGCGAGCACGCTGGAGACGACGACGATACGACCATATCTCATTTTTCCATCTTTTTCTTCCTAGGTTTGTTTGAAAATTGTATTTAGTTTAAGTATTATGTTTAACAAATTTTCCGAGATTTTTGTTGTGGATTAGATAGAAGCATAGTTTGAATCAGTCACATGATTTTCCTCCTTTTTTAAACTTATATTCATTCAAAACGTGTGTCAACTAAATAACTAATCTCCTCAATGTAAGGCAATAATTTCCAGATAAGCTTGTCTTATTTTAAGCGGTCCAGATTCAATTTTATTTCCATCGGACGATCCATAGTAGTTGCCATGTCATAGTTTTTTCTCTCAGTTGCGCCAATAATAAATAGTTATAATTTCAAATAAGGAAGAATTTCATCTATATCATTCCAAAACTTCAATATTACATGAATATCCTTGCAAATTTGGATAGTACTTTAATATGCTTCCAAATCTTAATAATGCTCAAGTATATCTAAATACTTAATTTAATTGTAACTAAATTGTTTTAATTCCTAAAAATAAGTAATGTGACATTTTTACCCTCATCTCTTGTTGAATCTATCATACATTTTTCCCTAATAGCATGATTATAATCTTTTCTGCTCAATCTTTTTTCCTCCTGTCCTCGATCACCTCCAATCATATTTTTATTTTTATTTTTGTCATTATAAATCACAAATTATGGTACAATACGCATACATGTAATACACACTACACCATAGACAAACACAATAAAATGACAATCACAAGTCTTCATATGCTTAATTGGATAAGAAAAAAAATTGATTACAAACATAAAATTGCTTCAACAGTTTTGCTCCAAACATATCCTTAGTTTGATGAACACAAACCGATTAGCATATACAAAATATTTTACAAAAATATTATGTTAATTTGACTAATACCACAAGTGTTACGAAAAAATGTAACTAAATCAGACAGTGTTAAACAACAATACCAACGACGTTTATTTAAGACATTCGCTTTTCGTTCAAGATATGTTAAACGAGTGAGTCGAGATGATATTCATATACATGACATATTAAACGGACGAATTAAGATGATATTTATATACATGATATGTTAAACGTATAAGTCGACATGATATTGATATATATGATATGTTAAACGGATGAGTCGAGATGACATCGATATACATGATATGTTAAACGGATGATACGATATGATATTGATATACATCATATTTTAAACGGATGAGTCGAGATGATATTGATATACATGATATGTTAAACGGATGAGTCGAGATTATATTGATATAAAAGAGATGTTAACGGTTGAGTCAAGATGATATTAATATACAAGTGATGTTAAAAGAGTGAGTCGAGGTAATATTGATATACATGATATGTTAAATGTATGAGCCGAGATGATATTGATTTACATGATATGCTAAATGGATGATTCCAGATGATAATGATATACATGATATGTTAAACAGATGAGTAAAAATGATATTGATATTCATGATATGTTAAATGGATGAGTCGAGATGATATGTATATACATGATATATAAACAGATGAGTCGAGATGATATTGATATACATGAGATGTTAAATGGATAATTAGAGATGATATTGATATACATGATATGTTAACCGGATGAGTCAAAATAATATTAATATATAAGAGATGTTAAAAGGATCAATCGATATGATATTGATCTACAAGAGATGTTAATGGGTGATCCGGGATGATATTGATAAACATGATATGTTAAACGGATGAGTCAAGATGATATTGATATACTAGATATGTTAAATCCACGATTCAAGATGATATTGATATACATGATGTGTTAAACGGATGAGTCAAGATGATATTGATATACTAGATATGTTAAATCCACGATTCAAGATGATATTGATATACATGATGTGTTAAACGAATGAGTCAAGATGATATTGATATATATTATATGTTAAATGGATGAGTTGAGATTATATTATATACATCATATGTTAAACGGATGATTAAAGATTATATTAATAGACATGTTATTTTAAACGAATGAGTCGATATAATATTAATATACAAGATATGTTAAACGGATGAGTTGAGATGATATTGATATACATGATATGTTGAATGTGTGAGTCGAGATGATATCGATATACATGATATGTCAAACGGATGAGTCGAGCTGATATTTATATACAAGATCAATAAAAACTTTATTGACTTTGACTAAAACTTTATTGACTTGGAACATAATCTATAGCGACAACAAGTATGCGTTATAGATCGTTGCTAAAAGCTCTATTTTTTACCATGAAAGCATATTTGGTTAACTTTTATCCTCACAAACACATTACACACTCTTATCCTCACAACCACCAACACATTACACACTCATATCCTCATAACCACCACTACATTCACCATCACCTTACCCACCACTGCCACCACCATCTGGCTTATCCATATGGAGCCATATGAAGATTTGCAGTGTCTATATGGAAGAGGAGATGTAGTGCTGAGAAAATCACATCAACTTCATAGTCGTTAAAAATTATTATGGTTGTTAAAAATCACATCAACTTTAGTGTCCATATAGAAGAGGAGGTGTTGACTATAATATTCTTTTAATTTTTCAAAGGTGAACGATCATAAGTTTTTTATTTATGTAATATATTAATAATTTGGTTGTTAAAATTTCATTTCTTAAGATTTTTTGTAACAGCCAACAATAAAATATTACGGATGTGAATACTTTCTATGAAAAGATGAGCTTCGGATCCATCTAAGTTCTTATCCAAGATCTTCAACACCTTCAAATTCTTCTATGAAACCTTCAACAGCTCCAAGTTTCTATGTGGTGCCTTCTTGATCTACACCAAGTCTTAAAAAGGAAGATTGTTCAAATTTTATGTTGTAGACTTCAACACCTTCAAGTTCTTCTCTGAACCGCATACGTGAGTCAACTACAATACTTTACAAGCTTTTAAATGATACGGAAAACTTTGTGTGGAGTAGTTTTTCATTTAGCTAAAGCAATCTAGCATTTGGAATGTAATTTGTATGTTTGAATGTGTTATCAATGTTTAAATATTAATTGATTAAGAATGTAATGCATATGTTTTAGTTATTTTTTATGGTTTAACACCATTCGATTTAGTTAACTTATCAAACAAACCGTAACAATTTTTAAATCACTTATAATTAATTTAAATCATTTTAATCATTTTAAATAAATAAAAATAAGTGTTTTTCTTTTGACAACCACCTTTAGCGATTATATGTAATCGCTAAAGGATTGGCGCCAAAACTTCCCGCCACCGGGAAAGTAAATATTTTACCTCGAATATTTTATGAGTCGTCACCTGAGTTCTAGAAACCACATGTAGTCTCTAGAAGTTATGGACAAAGTTGAACTTTTTACTAGTTCTTCCTTGACTATAATATGGGTCGGCGTCTGACTTCTAATGACCAAATGTAATCGCTAGAAGTTATGGTCAAAGTTGTTCTTATTGCTAGATCTTGTATTATCGTCTAGCAAACTTCTAGCGATTAAATTTAGTCGATAGAAGTCAAAGTATAGTCGCTAAAAGTTTTAGTCAAAGACGGAGCATGAAAGTGGATTTTTTGTCGTCTAACGCACCTATAGCGACTACATTCTGTAATCATTAAAAGATCTTGGTCGCAAGAATTTGAAGCTGTACTTTTGGTATAGTGAACTATAATTTGATAACATTACATTTAGTGTTTCATGTTATCAATCAAATATTGACTATTACAAGACATTTAGACCTGTGCGATGCACGAATTTTGTTCTTCAAAAAAAGAAAAATACTTGAACATGCTACAATTTGGTCTCAAGTTAAAAAAGTTAATGTAAAGCAAATTTTTGACCTTTGTATCTCCAAGTTTATTTAGCATTCATTATAGTTTAGTTTCACATATGTCGTACGAAGAGAGAAAAATAAATGAAGCACTATATTATTGTTGCATGTACAATAGATAATATTTTTGTAACAAATATGACATGTTAATAGTTGCATGTACAATAGATGATATTTCCTAACTTTTAGGACTTTTCATTTGGTTGAATGAGTTTTAGGACTTTCAGCTTGGGAAAGTTATCATTGAAAGTCATGCATCCAACCAACCCTGACTTCAAGATAAACTAAGTACACCCCTACGTGAAATCAAACTTCAATCTCAAATAAGGGATATCAAATCAACCCCTTAGTCACTTTGAAAACTAAATATCATGTAAATCTTTGTAAGGATCAATCTCGATCTTGAAAATTTGTCACATTGTCATTTTAACCCAAATATATAACCATTAACCTCCAATTATACCAAAAATAATTACTTAAATCCTTATAGCAACAAAAAGTTGGATCTAGTTAAAAAAATTAGAGGCCATCCCGATTTAATCATTGCACCCGACCTAACATAGGATAAGGAAAACCCGATCCAAATGCACACATCAGGAATTTGGGATATATATTAATAATCCTTAATTTATCTCATTTCATGACCTAATCCCTGAATACTCACGCCTCCATCTATCTCTCTCTCTTTAGTTCACAAGTAGATATAGATCTAAATACCCATCACAAACAAAAAACCATTCTCATTCTTGTTTCTTGATTTCTTACAAAACACCAACAAAGAACTTTACTCTTATTCTTTTCCTATTATTTAAAATATGAGAAAGAGATCAGGACCTTTGGTTCTTTGTAAATTCTTCAATAAACCCAATAAAAAAGCACAGTCATTTTCCTTTTAATACCCTCAAACACGAATCACAAACATAGACAATTATTTGTTTATTTTTGTTCAAACGAAGACACAACTTCAAAGACACTGCTCCAATATTATGTAAACGGTCTCGGGTAAGGTTTGTTTTTGTGATTTCTTTAAACAAAACAAAGAAGGAATGAAACAATCTTGTTTTTACTTCTTTCTTTAAAATTTTGAATAACACACAAATCTATGATGGATATTAGTTAAGATCTTTCATAGATCTTTTATTATGAAAATCCAAATCGAAGATCTTATGTTTGCTTTTTCATTTCTTGTCTCAGCTTAGGTGGTGGATGGGATTGTTGTATTGTTGTAGGTTGTTGTATTGTTTGGAGATGGGTAATTAAGGAGAGTGGTATTGTTGTTGATAATGGTATGTCTCTGTTCTTCTTCTCCTTCTTCATTCTTTTTCATTTAGCTTTGACACAAAACAACTAAAGATTGGTCTAAATTTGTTTTTTGTTATTTTGGATGTGTTGACTCGCCATGGTTAACTCCCCGTGTGCTAACTTGTCATGTTGACTGTAGTGAACTAAACGAAAGTGATATGTTTTCGCATCCTAATGGGTGGAGTTTATATAGTGACTCATAATGGAGACATGAAGAGTCTCTATAAATAGCATTGGTCATTAAAGAATTTTTAATGGATAGTTCAAATGATTCAGTTAAGTGTTAGAAGTAAATTTATATATATATATATAGTGCAAATATGGGCACGATCAGGCTTCGATGAGATCGAAGAGTTCTTTGAGTGATTGTTGAGTTGCCAAGCCTTGAATAACCTGTGTCAACATAAATGAAAACACTACGTTAAGTGAAGCGCATGAGGTGTCCTTGCGAATCACCTTCGGTGTGAGAGTAAGTATGTGCTTTGTACTTGGTAAAGTATGATAACGTAAGTAAGTGTGTGAAGCGTTCTAGCCATACCTGGAGCCGTTTTACCATCTATTTATAGGTGTAGAAATGAGATAGGACAAGGCTTAGCACAAAGACCGATGATCATGGGGGTGTCCCACGATTTCAGGGGTGATTCTTGGGGTTGTGTACCACGACCTCTATTATGGCGGGAATACCTTGATGGATATGGATAACGTGGGTTTGATTGTCTGTCCTTTGCTCTATATTCGTCGAAGGCCCACCGCGAAGGGTGTAGGGCTTCGCGTGGCGGATTCTTATACTGGTAACCATCTCGAAGATAGTTTTACGCCACTCGAAACTATTCAAAGGTTATTGGTTGTAATTGGGAGAAGATCCCATTCGGGCTTCGAAGGGGATGCCTTCGAACCAGAGAGGAGGGTACGTCATCAAGCCACACGGGTAAAAGTATAACCCACGTATGCAGTATAATCTTTTTAGGTAAGACCAGGTCGTCCACAGGGATTAGAGTAGTGTTCGAATAATCAAAAAGAAAATAACTTTAGTTTTATAAATGATAATAAAGATGACTACTCGGATAGTTAAGAATAATTTATAAGTGTTGGAAATGATTTGACCTTGAAGATGGGACTTTAATTTATAAAAATGATTTCTCGCCAGAAAATGTTTTTATGAATTAACTTGATTAACTTAAGAATTATATTTAGGTAACTAGACCAAATGTGTCACTCAAATAATCCAGTTATTATTATATCAAAGCTTATTTTGTTTATCAATTTACGAAAGTGGATTTCTCAGCACAGATGTTAAAGACCATAGACAAATCTTTAAAACCACATAGATCATAACGGGTCTTTCGACATTTACCGATATGATTATATAATCTAAGTTGATAAGCAACAATGGATAAGATAAGATATAACAGGTTTGCAACATAAGCTTAAGATTAAAACGATCAAAATCATACCAAACACTTATTCATTATCGTAACTTCACCGAGTAGTCATGAGAGAATTAGCCTCTCACAGCTAAGGAGTTCATAACAAAAGTAGATTTTACATAAACTTCCATTATTTTAGTAACTAATTAGGAAACTATCTTCGTTCTTGATCGTTAGATCTTTCTCTTCAACTTTAGAAGGTGTTTCTTGGTGCTTTTGGTGAAAGGAGGGAAATATGTGTGTGTGAGAGATGATTGATGAAGAGAGAATGGAGAGAATGGGATGATTTAAGGATGCAAATTCGTCCTCTATTTATAAGCAAGATTAGGTGCAAAGTGCGGCGCACCTAGGAAAAAGTACGGCGAACTTTGGGAGTTAATGCGATTACATTTAATGACTTTTACTGGAAGTGCGGCGCACTTGCAAAGAAGTGCGGCGGTTTTGAGGAGTTAATGCAGGAACATTTATTAGACTTTAATTCTTCAAACTTTAGGAGAATGTGCGGCGCACAATATTATAAGTGCGGCGGTGTTTTGGCTTCACAGGAAAGTGCGGCGCACAATGTAGAAAGTGCGGCGCACAATGTAACAAGTGTGTCGGACTTCTTGATCTTTGGCTATAAATCTTTTCTTTTCTTGTATTCATCTCCCAAAATGTATAGATTCATGAGCTTAGGTCTCTAGAGTCTTCAAGTGAACCTATAAGCAATTCAAGCTTAATTAAGTACCAAAAGTTTACGAGAAATGATAAAATATACATAAATAACGCCATAGAAACATGTATAATTTGGGCATTAATAAATCCCTCTACACTTAGCTTATTGCTTTCCCTCAAGCAATGGAAGCGATAAAATCATTTGTCGTGACGTGGAGAAAATTTGAATTTTTAAGAGAGTTTGCATATTAGATAACTTTTCAGGTATAAACATATAACATAGCACCTCACATAGGGATAGTGTTTGATTTTAAATTCACTCAGCCACTCAGATAGGGTTTAAATATGTTTTTATGAAGAACACTCAATTTGCACAAACATAATCTAGACAGCTACCATAGGCTTGTAATTAACACATAAACCTGACCGAAGGGTGGAACTTGGGTGCTAGAGAGGATCTAATCTTCATGCGCCGAACATAAGCCTTTATTTCTTTTGAACTATTACAACTCATTTAGAACCTTTTTTTCATATACCAACTAAGGCTTAGCACATGACTTTCTTCATTCAACTTTCAAACATTTCAGCAACATAGTATTAAAAGGATCGCTTGCGAGAATAAGAGCTTCCGAGATACATTTCATGTGATAGGTTTCGGTCTAGTAAATGATGATTAAGCATAAGTTCTAGAGCTTCTAAATTACCGGCTCTCTCAAATATAATTTTCAGCCAATACCAATGTTCCAGAAAAGGTGACAATGACCATACGTACACATCCTTAACGACGAAATAGACACATATGGCTGCAATTAAACCTTAACTCGAACAAGCTAATGGCATCAATTATCTTAGGTACCAAATGTGCATACCCGAATATTTTTAAGGCTTAGATTTCTCACAATTTAGTGAACTGGGGTGTGCTAGCTATAATGTCAATCCGGTTAGACTTGCCTTACTAAGAGCATTTTTTAATTTCAAAACATATAATAAAATATTAGCTAGAAAATTTTTTAATATGGCAAACATAGAGGGATATGATTAATTTTTCCTTTTTGGCTCGCCTTCACACTTAAGTTAAACATTACCCTCACTGTGATAACTGATAATAGAGATAAAATAGGGAAAATTAAAGGAAAACGGTACTTCTCGGGGCATAGAGAAATGCATAGTTGTATGCTAATCTAGAGCATACGTCGTAATTTTCCACATCTTTTAAGCTAGAGTACCTGCTTAAGAGTAAACAAAAGCACACAAAGAGAAAATATTTTTGTTGATTTTTTTAGATAAAAGATATTAGTAGAGGAATAGAGGAGGAACTCCTCCACACTTAAGTGAAAGCACGGATTGCCTCCCGAGAAGCACTTAATTTTTAAGAGAGTCGTTAGTTAGACTCGTATTTCGGGGGTCATTTGTTTGGGAAAAAAGGAGTGATTGTTTCCCTTGAGTCATTATCTTCTTCGTGATATAGTTTGAGTTGGTGGCCATTGACTATGAACGTCTTTCCATCTTTTTCATAAAGTTTAACATATCCAGATGGATATTGATGTTTCACTACATAAGGTCCCAACAATCGAGATCTAAGTTTTGGTTGTTTAAACTTGTACTTTGAGTGAAAAATTAGGACTTTATTTCCTTGCTTGAATTCCTTTCTTATTCGTGATTTTCTGTCATGCCAGACTTTGGTTCTTTCCTTGTATAGATGAGAGTTTTCATATGCTTAGTATCTAAGTTCGTCTAACTCGTGTAACTGAAACATTCTTTTCTCACCAACAGCGATGAGATCCGGCTTACAATTTTTTAGTGCTCAGTATGCACGTGTTCAATTTCTAATGGTAAGTGGCAATTCTTTCCATATATTAGTTTGTATGGTGTAGTATCGGTAGGTGTTTTGTAGGCAGTGCGAAAAGGCCACAGAGCGTCATCAGGTTTTCTTGACCAAATAGTAGGATTGTCTTTAACAGTTTTTTCAAGAATTCTTTAAAGATCTCTGTTTGTGTTTTCAACTTGACCACTAGTTTGAGGATGATAATATATAGAGAAGCGGTGGTTAACTCCATATCTTTTCATGGTTTTTGCCATTATTTTCTTATAGAAATGAGTAACTCAGTCACTGATTAGAGATTTGGACATTCCAAAATGGCAGAATAGTTTCTTCAAAAAGG
>BQNB010197233.1:0-11229 GCA_026074375.1 Tanacetum coccineum | reverse complement strand
AGAAGAGAGGTTATTTCACCACCAGTTTCAAAGATTTTAGCAAAAGACAAGGGTAAAGCCATAATGACTGAATCACAAAAGCCATTAAAGAAGAAGGACCTGATTCAGAGTGAGGAAGAATTGTCTCTTAGACTCCATGCTGAAGAACAAGCTGAATCTGAAAGACTGCAAAATGAAAGAGCTGCATAAGAAGAAGCTAGCAAAGCAGCTATCTATGATGAAATGGATAACATTCCAGACATGATTAAAGCTGATGAGCAATTAGTTGCAAGATTCTAAGCTGAGGAACAAGAACTATACTTTTTTAAAGAAAAATCAAGACTGTTAGTGGAGATGATAGCAGAAAGAAAAAGGTTCTTTGTAGCACAGAGAGCAGCAGAGCAAAGGAGTAAACACAATCAGCTGAAAGAAAAAAGTTATGAAGAGATTCAGAAGCTCTTTGACAAAACATACAAACAGGTAAACTCTTTTGTACCTATGGCATCAGATAATAAGGAAAAAGGTAATGAAAAGAAGACTAGAGGCAGTAGAAAGAAAACACTTGCTAAGAAAAGAGCAGGTGAAAAGCAAAGTGAATAGAGTTCTAAAAGACAAAAGATGGATGATGATGCTGAGAAAGAAGAGCTTAGAACTCATTTAGATATAATTCCAAGAGATGATGTAGCTGTAAGTGTTGAATCATTAGCTACAAAGTATCCAATAGTTGATTGGAAGACACATGTTCTATTAGAAGACAAGATGTATTATGAGATCATCAGAGCTAATGGAAGTACTAAATCTTATAAGATATTTACAAAGATGCTTGATGATTTTGATAGGCAGGATGTGTTAGATTTATATAGGCTGGTTAAAGAAAGGTATGAGACTGCAAGCTTATAAGGATATAACAGATTGCTTTAGGGAGATCTCATTACTGTGTTTGAACCAAGTAAAGATAATGAAGTCTGGAAAGCTCAACAGGATTACACATTGATCAGCTGGAAATTATTTGATTCATGTGGAATTCATGTATTACTGATGGATATTGGCATTGCTATTCACATGCTGGTATAGAATACATATTCTCTTACTCAAGAGATGCTTTTAAGAATGCTGAGTGGGAAGCTAGAGGTTGACAATGAAAGTAAAATGGCATTCGAGCTTCTCAGATTTACTAGATCACAGATTGAAAAGTAGAAGAATGTGTTAGGATTATGAAAATCCATGTAAAAGACTCGGTCACCCCATGTAATGTCTAGCATAGGTTAGCTCGTAGCCTTAATATTAATCGTTTAAGTTATCATATGACTTATGGTGTTGGGTCGGGTCTTTACCCACATGTTAGCCCACTTAGGGGCACAAAACTCATGTATATATACCCCTTTCCAGCCATGGGAAGGGGTTGGTTGTTCAATTTATCAAACACACACATAAGGTGTAGTTTCTCTTACTAGAACTCACTTTCTCTCTCTACAAAGTAGGCCAACCCCTAAATCATTGATTGTGTTATGATATCTAATATCCTACAATTGGTATCAGAGCTCATGGGATGATTAGCTAGATTGTGTGTGCGTTTTCTTGGTTAGTTTAGATCAAAAGTTTGGTTTTTGAAGGTTTATGGTCTTATTCTTGACACTCTTTGATTCTCACGTTTGTGATGTTAAAGTTAGTGTTTTTATAGTTGTTATAGCCTTCTAGGATCAAGTTGTGCAAAAGAAACCAAGCAAAAACGTTCAAAAGGGTGATTTTTAGGTGTTTTTAGGTGAAAAAGTTCGTATTTTCTTGACTGCGTTTTGTCTCACTGGCATATTCTTGGTTGCGTTTTGCCTCCTGCGTTTTGTCAGAAAAGGACACTGCGTTTTGTCATTTTGTAAAGGACAACTGTACTGCGTTTTGTCTTATTAGGAGCTGCGTTTTGTCTCCTGCGTTTTGCTTCCTGCGTTTTGGTTTATCAAAGGTTGCGTTTTGGTTTTGCGTTTTGACTAATTGAAGACCTTTCTTGCGTTTTGCCTAGGAGAGACTCTGCCCATTTCAAAACTTGATTGCGTTTTGTCTCAAGATTGGATTGCGTTTTGTCTCAAGATTCGATTGCGTTTTGTCTCAAGACTTCCTGCGTTTTGTCTCAAGACTTCCTGCGTTTTGTCTCAAGACTTGATTGCGTTTTGTCTCAAGACTTCCTGCGTTTTGTCTACTTTTGAAGACCTTCACTGCGTTTTGGTAGAAAGAAACTCTGGCAAAAATTTTCTTCATTACGTTAACTCATTTCAACCAAACCAAATCACAATTAAACAACATATCACCTAATCCAACAAACAATCATCACTTTTAACATACAATCACTAATGATTGTTTGATCAAATTAATCATTTCACAATCAATTAAAATGGCTAATCTTTCAGAAGACATCCAATGTGCCGGTTCTGATACCCGACCACATATGCTTGATAGGACTAACTTTGCATCATGGCAACAACGTATTCGACTGTATTGTCGGGGTAAAGAGAATGGGGTGAACATCTTGAAGTCAATTGATGAATGACCTTTTCAGATAGGAACATTTAGGGAAACTGATAATCACCTTTTTAGGTTGATAATTATATATCAAATAGTATAATAAATTATCAAATATAAAATCCACGCAAGTCAACCAAGTCAACCTTTTAGGAAAAAGGTCAACAAACTCATGGGTACAATATAAATGATTCCGGGCAAGTGATCACCCAGGTCGTTCTCCTAACGAGGCGTGAAATTGACGTTTATGTTTGAGGTCTGACTTTTGGATGGTTGAATGACAAAGGATTTTGGATTTGGGTTTCTAAATTCTACGGGAAATTATGGAAATTAAACTAAGGTATACTTAAAACTACGGGAAAATCATAAAAAGGTACAGGAATAACTTAAAAATCTACGGGAAGCAAAATAAGGCAAATAAATGAAACCTAATTCTACGGGAAACATAAGTAAGGCATGGGAAAGATAATAGGCAAGCTAAACTAAAAAAAACGGAAGCAATTACGAAATTAAAAACAAATAACGGGAACTTAAAAACCTGTCTAAATAACAAAATTTTCAAAATTAAATCCTAAAAATGCTTTTTAACTTTTTATAAATCCTAAGTGACTAAAATGCAATAACAAAGAAAAGTAAACCAAAAAACGAGAGCATTTAAAGTTGAAAACGTGAAGAAAACGAGAACGGGATCGAAGCCCGTTCTTTAAAAAACAAAATTCTACAAATTTAACCCTACGAAAGTAAATTTAATTTTCCTAGGTCCTAAATGATAAAACAAAATTTAAAAAAAAGAATTTTTTTTACTTTTATATTTTTTATTATGAATTAAAAACGGATTTAATCTAAAAAATTATTAAAAAGTACTAAATGAATTTTAAAAAATCTGAAAAAAATACCGAAAATAGTTTAGACTATAAGGAATGCAAGAAAAATAAGAAACTGGAAAAATGCTGAAGCAATAAGCAGATAAATAAGCAAATAAGCCAATAAGCTTAAATTGTAAAGTTACTATATAAATTAAATGATGCAAGACGTAAATGAAAAAGACGCAAGGGCGAGTGTGTAGCAGAGTGCAGTGTTAAGTGTGTTTGGTATGAAGGGGGAGGTCATGGGTTTGACCCCCATGCCTTCCCTTTTTGAACAAACCGATTTTTTAACTTTTTTTCTTTTTGTAAACTTATAAAATATACAACAACTACAAAGCTTTATAAAAAACACTTTTTATAAAAAGAAGTAAATAAGCTTGGAAATAAAGCTATAACAAACAGGCAGATTGCAATTTATTAAAGCTAAGTGACTTTATGGCTTAACTTAGCTTTTTCAAACTCAAATAAGTTAAAAGGAAACTACAAATAAGCTGAGACACACCAACACCCCTACCTAATAAGCATATGAACTAGAAAATTAAGCAAAGGCAAACTAGAATATAGCACATATAAAGGGAGCAGATAACTAGAAACTAAAAGGGCTTAAAGGCCTAGAACTGTTTTTGGCTTTTTAAGGCCAAATAAGCAAAGGCAATGACAAAATAAGATAAGGACAATTCATCTAGGACTGCTAATAAGCACTTGGGGGGGGGGGATAAGCAAACAGGACAAGCTGATAAGCATTCAAAAAGCAAATAAGACAATGAGCATTTTAAAAGTCTACAGGCTATATGGCTACTTTTGAGCTGCTTTTTAAGCTATTTAAGTAAAAGCTAATCCGTAAAATCTAAAAACGATGGAAATGGCACTACTAGCTAAGAAGAAAGCAAACATTGAAAAATTGTTGAAAAACGAAATAATATGTTAAAAAGCTAACTGAAAAGAGGTGGGCTTTTTTTCAGCATAGGCTGATTTAGGTTTAAAAAAAAGACAAAAGGCTTATTTGCAAGCCATCAAATTTAAGCTAGAAAAAGAACTTTAAAACCTAATATAAGCTGAAACAAATGAAGGCTAAACTACAAACTACTTGTAAAACAAAAGTAAGACCCTAAAACTTATTAGAGCTTATCTAAAATTGCTACTGGAATTTGGACTTTTCAGAGGCAAAACTCTACTTTTGGCAATGCTCATAAAAGTCTATTCTAAAGGGCCAAATTGACTTAAGTGTATCCTAATGCATTAGAGAACAGGATTGAACATAATACCATACCTCACAAACTTCTTATGAAAATTTGACAAATAAGCAACTTTAAAAACACTTAAGGACTTGCAGACATATGAATTTGATAAAACAGACTTAAAATTTTAACAAATCTAGTTCATAGTTTAAGAAAACTACTAAATGAGGACTAATTTGAGCTGATAAAAACTGAATTGAGACCCAAAAATAAATTAAAACTAATTGGGACTGACACCGTTTTTGTGGACCTGTCCCAAACACCCCTTTATAATGGTTTTAACATATGTTAGACTATAAAAAGGAATTTTAAGCTTAAACTTTGTATAACCAGGCTAACACTAAGACACATGAACATAAACAAACAAGTTTCATCAAGATTTGAGAAACCAAATAAGCTAGAACACAGGAACAGTTTTAAGAGAATTTAAAAGACAATTTTTGCAATAAACTTAAATTTATATTAAAACAGTAAAAGTTTACAAGACTCAAAAGTTAAACAACAGAATTTAAATTACATAAAACTTAAAAATATTAAACTAAGCTACTCTACTCCTAGTTAATTTTTACAATGAGGAAATAACATATATATAGCCGAATAATGCAACACTTGTGCTTGTTGTGTTTTTGCTGCGAGGACTTCAAAAGCTTCATCTCAGCCATAGAAATTACCTTGGAGCCCAATCCTAATGATCTGAACCCTTGATTCATGGTCCTTGTGCTCTGTCCAATAGGGTGTTTCAGGATTGCCATGGTGGACTTGGACAATTATGGTGTGGGGTCGAAGGTGAGAGGGTGAATAGGTTAAAGGGGTTTCTCTTATTGCAGGGTCACGTGAAGGAATAATGAAACAGTGTGGGGCAGAAGGGTTTGGCGGGAAAAGTTTATATCTGTATTTGGGGACCAGGGTATGAGTATGGGAAGATAGAGAATAATGGCCCATAAACATGATAATGTTATTGCAATGTAAGTCCTTGTGGTGTAAATATTTGGGGGAGTGGCAAAAACAACCCCTGAACTTGTATAACTTCATTGCAAAAATGGTCCTTTGAGGCTAACGGGGTTAAGGGGTTATGGTTTGGGCTAGTTTCAATGTATTGGGCCGGCTTATATATAAAAAAGACTTTGGGCTTTTAAATGATTATGGGCTTTTAAAATTAGTAAATAAATACTATTGGGCTGACCCGGCTTTAGTTTTTCGCGCTCTTTTCAAATCCACTCTCGGTTTTGTCCGGTTTTGGCTTTGTTTTTCGTCCTTTAGTGAATATCCGGTACCTGCACAATACAAACATAAAAACAAGCATATATATGGCATTTTATGTGCCTTTTTGGTCGTTTAGGGTCGTTTTATTAAGTAAAAGGTATGTGTAATTACACACATATCAAAATTCCCCATACTAAACTATTGCGTGTCCTCACGTAATGTCATAAGTAAACACTTAAGAAAACCAAGAATCTTAATCCCCCTCGACTCTAATGTTTTCTTCAAGGGAATTAAAGAATCAAAAGCTTTGAAAAGCCTCGTTTTTACCATTTTTATTACTACACATATTTTTGTATTTTCTTTTTCTCAACTAACTAACATTTTTGACTTTCGTTATTTTATAACTTTTAGGGATCATAGAACAAGACGCATTTAAATCCTAAAATGCCTCAAAAAGGATAAATTCATCGTCCCTGACTTTTCATCTCGTCCCAAATCAAAGCTTAAAACTAAATCAACACCGTTAAATATAAAGTTAAAGATGCTAATACTACTAAATTTGAACGTTGTGAACTTTTCGCTCCCGACAATTATTATATCTTAGGTGAATGTGCCATTTTGAATTTCAACCATGGATCAACATTTTGCAAAATTTCTATGCTTCACGTTCCACCCGAGAATAATGAGTTTGAAGGCGAGATCATCCCATGTAGCGACTTTCGTCTCGGCACATCCCAACCTTGCGGCTAAGTGACCAGGCTTTTGACACCCCACAGAGACTAGTATCGAGACTCACGAACCTTAGGTTTCAAAAACTCTTAGGTTTCCCGTTTATACATGTCTTATTTAATGTAATCATGAAATAGTCTTAGTTCAAAAGCATATTTAAATTTAAGAAAAAGAGATTTTCCTATATTTATTAAACCACATTTATTTCACTTAACATTAACATGCAATCGTAACCCTCGACCTTTTTTTGAAGGCTGCAACATCGGTTGTGAGCCGGCAAGATGCAGCAAACTTTTATCAGTCTCGGATTATTATTCTTACTATGTGCCTTCTTTAGAAGACTGCAACATCGGTTGTGAGCCGGCAAGATGCAGTAAACTTTTATTAGCCCACAGTTTATAAATTTATTGATTCATCATTTTTATTTTTTTTTCTTTTTTTTTCATCCTTTTTTTATTTCATTTTACTTTATTTAAGGATATACAAGAAGAACTTCTTTTTGGAAAATTTAAGTAAAATTTTGAACTAAGACTAAAAAATATTATTGACTATATCTCAAAAATTGTTGATTTAAGTTTAATTTTCAAAAATAGCACGTATTATTAGTCCGGTTAAGAGCTTATAGGAGAAAAAACCACAAATTACAAACATGAGCTCTTAAGATTTCCCAAATAACTGCCTTGTTTTGAGCATCGAACCATACATAACTCGATCATTTTTCGTTCTTCACAAAGATCGCGAATGCTTGTAGTCTAAACATAAGGAACAAGCTTAGAGCTCAACACGCTCAAATCGAGTCCAAAATTTAATCTTATTCTATCTAACCCAGCAGGAAAGTCAAAATTGTGATAAAACACTTATTTTATTTTTGAAAAAAAATTAATTTTTTTTCATTTTTTTGGATTTTTGGTGGTAAAAACGGGATTACGTGAAAACAACAACTGCAAGCACAATCAAATTCGATAGATCCATCCCCCCCCCCCCATACTAGAACAAACATTGTCCTCAATTTTTTAAGAAGGGTCTCTACGTCACCTAAAGCCGTTTATTAAGTATGCTTAAAGATAAAACGTTAGACCGATATAGATTTGGATTATTGGATTCCCAAAATAAAGTTTTGAGGATGTAAAGCTCTCGTAAAAAAAACAGAACTAAGGACGAAAAACCGCGAGCACTAGAGCTTTCAAAAATCCGGCAATAATTAACGTACTACTTTTTAGGGTATATAAATAATAATATATAATACTACTACCATATTAACCAAACCAAACCAAGTTACCCTTGATAAGGTTCAAAGAAAGAAAATCAATAAAATTCGGAAGTAGTATATGATATTCCCCCCGGGTTACTTATACACCCAACGTAGGATGCAATGGAGAAGTCCGAGAGTCGGTTTAGACATTATGATTCTTGATTGGTAACAAAGTTTTGATTGATTTCTAATTCTACGAGAAAATAATCAACTAACACTAAAAACGATCAAAGCAACACAAAATTAAACTAAAAACACAATGGGAGCCCTAAAAACGCGACTTAAAAACCCTAATTTATCAAAATTAATACATAAAATGATCTATTTGATTTTTATAAGTCCTAAATGACTAAAATGCAAGAACTAAGAAAACTAAACCAAAAACAAGAGCAATTTAGGCTTAAAAATACGAAAAACGTGAACGGGATTCAATCCCGTTCTTTAAAAAATCAAAATCTACAATTTTAACCCTACGAAAGCAAATCTAATTTTCCTAAGTCCTAAATGTTAAAAGAAAATTTTCTAAAAAAGAATTATATTTTTTTTGACTTTTTTATAATTTTTTATGAATTAAAAACGATTTTAATGAAATTAAATGATTAAAAATACTAAACTAATTATAAAAATTCTGAAAAAATCCTGAAAAGTGCATTGAACAGTGAAGAATTTAATAAAAATAAGGGTGAGAAAACAGCGTATCAAATAATCGGTTAAATAAGCTAAAACAACTTATTAAGCAAATGGGCTCAAAACGTGTATAAGTTAATTGTTTGTGCAAAACAAAACGTAAAAGACCCAAGGGCGCTTGTGTAGTAGAGGTGTGTGTTAAAAACGTTTGGTGAGTAGGGGTTGAGGTCCCGGGTTCGAGTCTTGCTCACCTGGGACTTCCCCCAACTCCCAAATGTTTTTTTATTTGCCATTTTTTATAACTTTTTAGATAAGAAACAAGTAAAAAACTTTTACAAAATCACCTTTTTTATAAATCCCAAATAAGCACAGAAATAAGCTTATAAAGTGACAGAATAAGCTTTTTTTTACACTAAATGATATAAAAGGAAAATGATTAGCTTTTTTAGAGCTAATAAGCAACTGAAAAAGGGAAACAAGCTAAAACAGGTAAAGGCCTAGTCCTAATAAGCATGAAAGATCACCAATAAGCAACTAGAATAAGCTAATACTAAGTTAAATGACAGATTAACTAATAAAGCTTTAAAACTTAAAATTTTCTAAGCTAAAATGCAAATAAGCTAAAATGGATTTAAACTAACCTAATAAGCTATACTAAACCTAAATTAAGCAAATGCAATAAGCTGAGAGGCTCAAATAAGCAAATAAGCTCTTACACCAAAAACAGCAGGCAAACAGCCAAAGGGGGACTTTTCTAGCTTATTTTTAAGCTAGAAAACAGATCCTTATGGCCTAACAACTTATTCCCCTAAAAAGCTTTAACAGTAAGCTATAAATATCATCAATTAGAAAGCAGTTTGAAACACAAATAAGCCTTGAAAAAGCTTGATGAAAAAGCTGTTTGTTCAGATCACAACACTTAGAATTTTTTTACAATCTTTACAAAATACCACTTTTGAGCTTAAAAATAAGCACTTAAAGAGAACCTTATGAATATGAGACCAACCGACAGATCAAATTTAAACCTCAAAGAACTTATATCATCAATCAAAAACCATTTTGAAAAACAGAATAAGCCAGGAAAAGCAAATGAAAAAGCATTTTCTTTTTTTTAACACTTAGTTAAAAATTGACAGATTTTGGCAAAATACAAACCAACAATGAGACCTATTTAACTTGATTCTACATTTCTTTTAACACATGCATAAACACAAAAACATTAAAAATTTCACAAGATTTAAAAGCATAATCAAATAAGCAGATAAAATGAGCTATAAGCTCACAGATTCAAACCATAAGCTCTTAAAACCTTGATTTTGAGTTTTAACACTTAAGAACTTAAACAAACTGAATTTTTGGACTAATCTAAGCTAAACTAACTAACACAGACTCAAACAACACCTTCTTAAAACCTTGATTTTGAGTTTTAACACTTAAAAGCTTAAACAACTGTTTTGGAGTTTTTAAAGAGATTAATGCTGATTTAAAGCACAAATTCAAAGACCATGTATTAAAAAAGTTAAACAAACAATATTAAGCAAATTTCAATAACCAATAAGCACTCAAATAAGCTGAAACAGATTATGCAATACTAAGCTACTTTAAGACAGATTTTTAAGAAAACTTTAAACAAATGATATCTAAACTATAAGCAGACATAAATAAGCAATCAACAACACAAATAAGCTCGAATAAGCAGAAATAAGCAAGAGATAAGCACAATAAGCAGTTGAATAGTAAATTAAGCTAAAACTTAGAAAAATGAAACTTACAAGGGCCCTTGCATAAACAGGGCAAACAAGCTTATGAATAAGCTAATCTACAAGCTCTAGCTTGTCAAAAGACAAGCTAGTATTATCCATAAGCTCATCCAAGTTTGGCTTATCATCCATAAATAAGCTGTGGTATTTTAGGGAGTGAATTTTTTTAGATTTTTTTTGTAAAATTTTCTTAAGTACTTTATATTTAAATGAAAATAGCTTAATAAATTGCTTAAATAAGATCTTATAAAAGCTTATGCAAGATTCTTGATAACTTTGAACACAAATGAGTAAAACTGGTTTTAAGCTAAAACTTGAAATTTCATTAATTCATAAAAAAACATTACAATATTAAAAGGTTACACTAGAAATAAGCTGAAAATTACAACTAGGTAAAAAACTAAGTGCCCCAAAGGCTTACAATGAGACCTATTTATACTAAGCAAATGAAGGTTCTAGGTCTTGTGCTTTCTTTGTGAGAGCTCCTGTAGGTGTGCTTGTTGTGTGAGTGAGCTCAAAAAACAATCTTGGCCATCCAAAATGAGTAGAGCCCAAGTCTCTTGATCTTTACCATTGATTTCTTGTCTTGTTCCTTGGACGAATAGGGGGTTAGGGGATTGCCAAAGTGGCAATAAGCCTATGTGAGGAGGGATAAGGTGTGTATAGGTGTAGGTCGACATAGTGGAGAAGAAAGGGGAATAGTTTTTTGTCTGGTGTGGGGAAAGGACACACACACTGTGTGTGGGAGATAAACAGTGTTCACGCCCTCTTTTGAAGTTTGGAAAATTGGCAAGAATGGTCCCTGAGAGTGTGTATAACTATTGCATCCATCGTCCTTGCACTTTGCAAATTTGGTCCTTGAGGGTTTATAAATGTTTGCATCGTTAGTCCTTAAAGGACTAACGGAGTTAAACTTAAAAAGGGTTTGGGGTTAACGGGAGTTATAAGGGGTAAATGGGTTTGGTTTTGGGCTTGTGTCGGGCCGGCTATAATATAAAAAGGATTTAGGCTTTTTATAAGGCTTAAGGTTTGTAATATATAAGTGGGCTGACCTGGGCCCAATA
>BQNB010197231.1:0-11229 GCA_026074375.1 Tanacetum coccineum | reverse complement strand
GCTATAACGCATCGCCCAAAAAAAAAACCCCCGAAACGTAAACAAAAAAATTAATCGAGAAAAAATTAGTCCCGTCGCAACGTGCGGGTTCTTTTGCTTGTTATATTCATTAACGTTAACTTCGTCATTCTCTAACTTTTCATTATTTATAAGATTTGTAATATCTTCATTAACGTTAACCTCATCGTTATTTTCTTCCATGTTATTATGGTTTTTTTCTTTCTAACAAACCTATCCATAGAACCATGTTAAGTTCGCTCATAACCTTGTTTAATTTTGTTTCATTTCCTATTATAATTAGGCACCCGACAAAAGTGAAAATGATACAACACGATAATCTCGAGTGTAATGTAAATTATATAGTAATATTCTACAAAAGCAAAAAAGTATGTATGGAATAATATCACCTTATCAAATTGATGAAAATAACAAAAGAAGACGGGTTGATTTGCTATGATGACTTAATCGTTTCCTGGACTTTTAATTCCGATAATTACAATTCACAAACTGCCCATTGTCACGTAATGCTCTTTTACAATTCAAATTATCAAATGGGTATCTATTCTTCATTTCTTCGTGTGCCTGATGCCTTTTTCTGATTACATTCGTAGGTATTCAAGATCTTTAGTTATGGTAATTGGGCAATTGGCTTATAAAAAATCTGGGCTCAAATTAACCTAGCGTATGTACACATGGGCAAGTAAAACGATGCCCCCTTTTCTTTGCTTCCCTTGTGCCATTGCCCACAAGGCCATAGCTAAATCCGGGCTTGTATAACGTAAGCCCCAAACTTTTGGTTTATATCGAGGATTAATGATAGTTATATGATTTTGTCATATATAATAATATTATATAAGTTTAACAAGTCTCAAAATTAAGCCTGGAAAATTGAGGGCTTGTTATATATGCCGACAATCAAATAAGTTTATAAGCCCACATATAGCCGAAACAAAACACCCCCTATAGAGTGCTCGGGTTTGTGGGCAAGATATTGTTCGCCATTGGTACCAAAATGTTTTGGCCATTGGCGTGACGTAGTGCACCGGTCCTCAAGCCATTCGTCTGTCATTTGGTTTTTCGCCATCCCACTCACGTACGCCGTTTGTATTTTTTTTTATTTTTTTTTGTGAATGAGTATATTTGGTGGGTTTTTTTGTGAGACCCAATAAGTGTTATTGGTTTTTTTTAAAGGGGATTATTTATTGGTGTGTTTCTTGTGTTATTGTGTGAAGAGGATGGGGTGACGCTGTGATGAGAAGACGGGTTGATTTGCTATGATGACTTAATCGTTTCCTGGATTAATTCCGATAATTACAATTCCCAAACTGCCCATTGTCACGTAATGATCTTTTACAATTCAAATTATCAAAGTATCTATTCTTCATTTCTTCGTGTGCCTGATGCCTTTTTCTGATTACATTCGTAGGTATTCTAGATCTTTAGTTATGGTAATTGGGCAATTGGCTTATAAAAAATCTGGGCTCAAATTAACCTAGCGTATGTACACATGGGCAAGTAAAACGATGCCCCCTTTTCTTTGCTTCCCTTGTGCCATTGCCCACAAGGCCATAGCTAAATCCGGGCTTGTATAACGTAAGCCCCAAACTTTTGGTTTATATTGAGACTTATGATCAGCTTATATGATTTTGTCATATCATAATAAACTTATATAAGTTCACAAGTCTCAAAATAAGCCTGAAAATTGAGGCTTGTTATATAAGCCGAAATCAAATAAGTTCATAAGCCCACATATAAGCCGAAACAAAACACCCCCTAAGAGTGCTCGGTGTGGGCAAGTATTCGTTCGCCATTGGTACCAAAATCGTGCCATTGGCGTGCCGTAGTGCACCGGTCCTCAAGCCATTCGTCTGTCATTTGGTTTTTCGCCATCCCACTCACGTACGCCGTTTGTATTTTTTTTTATTTTTTTTTGTGAATGAGTATATTTGGTGGGTTATTTTGTGAGACCCAATAAGTGTTATTGGTTTTTTTTAAAGGGGATATTAGTTATTGGTGTGTTATTGTGAAGAGGATGGGGTGACGCTGAGATGACAGACGAATAATACGTTATTCGTCTCCAGGACACCTAGCTCTCTAAGTACATGAAGCACATATAGCTTTTACAATTATTAGAGAGCACGGTGTGCAATGCCATTTGCACGCTATAGGCAAAAAATACCAATGGCATGCCATAGACACCGTCACTTTTAGTCGTTGGGCACTTAGCCATTGTACTCACTTGCGCCATAAGTTTTTTTTTTGAGTGAGTGGAGTATTTTTGGTGAGGTTTTTGTGAGACCAATAACATGGTATTGGTATTTTTGTTTGAGAGGGTGTTTTAGTTGTTTGAGTATTATTGGAAGAGATATGAGGTGACGCTAAAATGACACACGAATAACATGTTCATTGGTCTCCAGGACACCTAACACTCTTAAGGTGACACTACAACACTGGCTTCTAACAATTCTGGTTATATATAATTGTTGAACTTGAAATCATTTGTTCTAGAGCAGTTCACTAATTTTATATTAAGCAGAGAACTTGAGAACTCTTCTCATAGTTGTAGATTTGTAGTTAAGGTTACATAATGTTTCATTTAGATATAGATATCGATGCTTGATATCAACCCATGATCTACATAGATCTTGACCGTTTAATTAGATGCATAAGTGTTATAAATGCAAGTGGATTTCATTTAGAGCACAAGTTGCAATGTTATCTTATAACCTATTATACTATAAGTATGTCACATCAAATATTACTAGCTTCATGACCCGCCGATGAACGAGTTAGCTTCATAGTTTATTACACATAATTAAATTAAGAAAACATGTAGTGAATATAACTTAATTTTGAATTAAAAAAAAGTGAATGAGTTAAAGTATATTGTTAATCTATTTGAAAAGGTTAAAAGAAAAAACAACAATTCCCTGTAAGAATTTTTTTGCTTAAACGTAACTAGAGCATGAGAAGAAGGAACCTAATTTGTTTAATGTTAATTTGAATTGGGAAAAGTAGATATTAGATTTATTGATTAGAAATCTATAGGGATATGAAACGTCTCAATACTTGTTACTGAGATCAGCGGAAACTCGTATTGTTTCTTTATGGGGGCTTAAAAAAGTTATGGGCTAGTAAGGTTATGTAAGGTAATAAAGTTAGTAACTTGATAATTTGGTAAACTCTTATCAACAAGCGATCCTACCGATCTTACGCATGCGGAGTTTTTCCAATCCCTGCGCTCTGCGATCCTCTACATCTGATCGCATACCTACTCCGATCATACGATTTTATCATGTGGACACGTAAGATCGTACGATCTTACGTGTAAAACTGCGAGTTTGAAGCCATTGGTTGAAAATCATTTGTTTAGAGCAGTTCTACTAAGTTTTAATATTAAGCAGAGACTTGAGAACTCTTCTCATGTTGTAGATTTGTAGTTAGGTTACGCATATGTTCATTTAGATATAGATACGATGTTGATCTAATTAGGTCTTAACGTTTATTAGTTGCATAAGTGTTATATGCAAGTGGATTTCATTTAGAGCACAAGTTGCAATGTTATCTTATAACCTATTATACTATAAGTATGTCACATCAAATATTACTAGCTTCATGACCCGCCGATGAACGAGTTAGCTTCATAGTTTATTACATATAATTAAATTAAGAAAACATGTAGTGAATATAACTTAATTTTGAATTAAAAAAAAGTGAATGAGTTAAAGTATAAATTATGTGAAACAGATATCATTATACATCCAACATATAATCAATCATAAGATTATAGCATATAAAGACCTTCTTTGTAAACATCGTTGTTTGTGCAATTTGAGCAGCATACGACCTTCAATCATTTTTTTCGTAGGAAAATTCTCAAAAGAGACCAAATGACATAAGATGTTTCTCTCTGTAGGCCAACAAAAAATTTTGAGCCAAAATAGCCTAGGGCGACTGGGGCAACTGGGCGACTTAAGCAGGTTTCGTCATGTGTCCATTTTTTTGTAACTAAGTACAAAATCTTCTTAAGTCGTCCAATTGTCCAGATAGCGACTTGTACTTAAATAATGAAAAAATGAACACTTGTCAAATTCTTCTTAAGTTGTTCAGTCACCAGTCGCTCAGGGCTATTTTTGCTCAAAAATATGTTTTGGCCTAGAGAGAGAAACACCTTATAGCATTTGGTCTCTTTTGGGAATTTCCTCTTTTTTTACCCTATAAACGACGACAAAAATTTGTCATGCGAAAAAGGAGTAAGTACTTCAAAAGTGTAAAAGATCATCTTGTTTGGAATTTTCACGTATCTTATATGATCACGTGGTAAGGCGAATAGGCTCTTTAGACTCAATCTTGGTCCGTCCTCATTTTTGCTTTTGTTGATGTTCTCTGAAGACTGTTAATTGTAGTCTTTAGTCGTGTAAAATCATATTGTAAGTATTTATAATGTAGTATCAAAATTAATATATGTCATAAAAAAATATAAAAAATGAGACACAAAATGATGAACTCACACGATAGAAAATAGTATAAACGAGTGAGTTTGTTGGTTACCATGAGTAGTGCATGGTAGAGTTGTTGGGTGCTAATTATTATTCTGAACGAAACTTTATAAGCTTGCAATATGTTCCATCTTAAAAGAGTATATACATGTCTACAGACATGTGTAAGTAATTATTATTTAGAACGAAAGTCGAAGTCAAAGAGACTAATTAGTCGCAACAAACAATATCAATGCTATATGCGACAGTATATAAGCCTATCATGAAAAACCAGCTAAATAAAAGATTGACACGTTGTTCTCTCTACACATAGTCCCCACAATAGATAGTCTACTAATACATAAAATTTCAAAATAATCCAATTGCTTAGTGACCTCTTGCATGAACTCTTCATCGGTTGAAGTCCGAGGTAAAGAATCAAGAACTGAACTGCATCAAAAACATCTTCCATCATCGATTTTACATCAGCATGGTTGTATCTGCTCATTAATCTCCCAATGTTGAAAGGGATCGAGCCTTTCTTTGTTCCCCTCTTTAGCACCAGAGTTGTTGTTCAGAATATACGTCTATTTCAAGTTACATATCCCAACCATACATGTTGAGTAGATTAATATCGTCCTCAGCACTTAATGAATCAATGTATGCCACTGTCTCTTGACTAAATGGTTTTTGTGCTTGAGGCTAGTATATCCACTCAAATCTGGAGTTCTCGAACTCTAGAGAAAAAACGTGTGCAGATAAAACTTAAATCTAACATATAAACACAATTAGTTGATTTTGTGGGAACGCCAACAGTAGCCATGGTCTATGGGGATCAACTACGGACGACCGTTTGGATGCATACCCCACAAAATGTTGTCGAGGTGCCGATCAGGATTGGCAAACATCAAATACAACACCGTAATCATATGTACCTCATCAATAGGAATAGTTTTAATGGTTTCAAGATTCTGTTCGCATAATCCTTCATTAGGCATATACTTCCGCAGTGAGCCTATACCAGAGATTTTAACTACTTTCAGAGGACCGAAGATTTCAACGTCGGTGGAACCCCATAAAACCCAATGGGGTCAACGCTTGATATTCCATGTGTCCATCTTATGGGGTGGTCCAACTGATAGGCTGCAGCCTCGCGAAAATAACCATGGCCTTTAATAGTTCCTATCTTGACCCAAGCCCCTTGTAAAAACTCACACTCGGCCTATTGAGCCTTCGGTTTAAAAATTGCAAATTATTTATTTAGTATTTTTTTTTTACTTTTAATTATTTAGTGTTTTAAAGCTAATTGTTGAAACCCATTTATTGTTATTTTTTAATTCAATTTATTTAACATTTGATAGTTTTTTGTTTAATTAATCAAAATTTATTTAATATATTCTTTTTCCATATTTAATAACCTGGTTGTACGACCAGGAACACTAGTAACATTGGTGGTAATTAAATTAATTTATGTATTTGTAGTTGCAATATGAAATTAAAAATTCAAAAGTAACAAATAATAGAGAATTTTATACATACTAACAACTTTTCTAAATAGGAAAGTTAAATTATAGACTATTAATTTTCTGCATATTGAGGGACAAATCTCAGTTACATAAATCATTTAATCTAATAGACTATATTATACATTAAAAAACATCACTTTCATTACTTTTAAAAAAAATCATATCTCAAGAATTGTAAACCGTTAACCTACATAAATTACAACATCGTGACGAGCATTTAATTATCTTTCAATAGAAGGGCACTTTCATATATACTTTCGACAGACTTTTTTTGTATTTTTTGGTTTTTTCGCGATGCAGTATTTTGTTTGATATATCAAATGTGATATAACACTAATATGTAAGTTTGAATACCTAACATGCTTTGTTAAAACGAGTATAAATATTTGTGTAGAACATTAAATGACTCATCATTTTTTGCATTAAAAATATACATTCTTAACTTTCAATAATAAATTTTGAACCACAAAGTCAATATAGCTTATTCAAAGAAGTTGGTGAAAATCGAAGACTTTTTTTTTATTGTCAATCCCGCTTGATGTGTGACATGTGATATAACATTAATTTGTAACTTCAAACACTCAACATGATGTCGTGAAATGAGCATAAATATTTGTATAAAACGTCTAGTGATTAATCGTCTTTGGCATTAAAAAATATACATCCTTAACTTTCCAACTATATATCAAACATAATTTGTGAACATCAAAATCAATACGGTTTATTCATAGAAGTTTGAGGAAATAGAAGACTTTTTTTAACGTCAAAATCGCTCGACGCATCACATGTAATATAACACTAATCTGTACGTTCGCACACTTAACATGATGTCGTAAAATGAGCATAATTATTAGTACAAAACTCCAAAAGATTCATCATTTTTTGTACTAAAAAAATACACATTCTAAGCTTTCTAACTATATATCACACATTATTTTTTAATATCTAAATCAATACGGTTAATTAATAGAAGTTGGTGAAAATTAAAAAAATGATATTCAAGCTCGATTGATATATCACGTGTGATATAACATTAATATGTAAGTTTGAATACTAAACTTGTTGTCGTAAAATGAGCATAAATATTTGTATACATCTGCAAAAATTAGTGTTATATCGCATGTGATATATCAAGCGTGTTTGAATATATAAAAATACATATAATTTCTCTAACTTCTATGAATAAACTGTAATGATTTAAAGTTCAAAAATTATGTGTAATATATAGTTGAAAAAACTAAGAATTTGAATTTTTAAATACAAAAGATGGTTAATCATTTCGAGTTATGCACAAATACTTATGCCAATTTTACAACAACATGTTGAGTGTTTGAACTTACCAATTCGTGTTATATTACCCTTGATATATCAAGCGCGATTGAATATCAAAAACAAAAATTCATATATTTTCTTTAACTTCTATGAATATGTGAGTCCCTAAACGAATAGATCTTTGTAGCCTATGAAGGATGATAGCCAAACTGTATAAATACAACTGACTATGTAGAAACACTGATTATGAATACTATATGTTGATGCGGAATCTCAACACAAGTACTAAGAAAAACAATGTATAACTAAATAACAACTTCTATTAATCTGCTTTTAACAATTACAGATTACTAACTATTTTAGTTATGATATTGCTATGAGATATCTTGAGGACGTATATCTAACTATGCCCAAAGGGATCCTTTTATAAACTAAGGATAAACCCTAACAGAACAGGCTTACAAAACGCATACTTATCTTTTCCTAAGATATCTCATACACATCTCTTAAACGGTACTAACTATTTTCTAACTAACGGTACTAACTAATCGATCAGTACTTACATCTTGTACTGTCGGTACTAACTATAACTAACAGTACTAACTATTTGTACTGTCGGTACTAACTTACTAAAACATAGATCCTAACAGAATAAATTGTAATGATTTGAATCTTCAAAAATTATGTGTAATATATATAGTTGGAAAGCTAAATAATTGAGTTTTTGAATGCAAAAACGATGAATCATTTTGAGTTCTACACAAATATTTACCCTAATTTTACAACAACATGTTAAGTGTTCGAACTTAGATATTAGTGTTAGATCACATGTGATATATCAAACAAAATACTGCACTAAGAAAAAACCAAAAAAAATAAAAATCCTTTTGATATGGGATGGTTGTCCGAGTTCTTTGTTAATAGTTGTGAGACTTCTTTGTATGTTGTTAGTTGGCTTTTGTTTCAGTATTAAGGATTTAGGCATGTCTAAATTCCTTTTGATCCATTGATGTATCTTTTGTTTATTAATATAAGCTTACCTCTTCACCAAAAATAAAAAAATAAAACAAATATAAAGTTTGTTGAAAATATATGAAAGTATCCATCTATTAAAAGATAATCAAATGCTTTTCACGGTGGTGTAATTTATTTAAATTAACTGTTGTTGTTATTGATTCTTGAGATATGTCATTTTTTTACAACAAGGGTAAAAAAATTTTAATTATAAAATAGGAATGAAAATTGATGTTTTTAATGTATGATTTTGTCTATTAAATCAAATGATTTGTGTGACTGATATTAAACATTTAGAATGTAAGAGAAATAACATCTCTTGTTCTAAAATTAAGGGCATCTACTATGATGGTTTTATAAAAAGGTTTAAAATACTTGAAAAAAAAGAGTTTTATAAATCTTCTCTCTCAAATATGGTGATTTCCGGCCGCCACCCCTACATCCTTTTCTGGTCATAATCCGAATCAAATCTGTTTTCAGTTCGATCTAGTTCCTTGCTTGTCATCTCTTGTTAATCCCTGCAACAAGTTATCACTAGGGTTCATTGATCGACACTTTTAGGGTTTCGTTTGCGGTTTCTCTTTTTAGGGTTCCAGACGAAATCTTTTTCTTTCTGATCTTTGAATCCTGGGTTGATTCTGGTTACGGGATTATCTGTGATCTCTTTGCATTCACTATTTCGTTCAGATTTGCATATCTGATATTAGGGTTGTGTTTTTTAGGGGTGGCGGTGCCATTATTATTCTTCCTTATATTTTTTTTCAAGAAATCATCATATGCTGTTTTTATTCATCATGATTGCAAGTGATCCCTTCTAACCATAGTTTGTTTTGATTCCTACATCTCTGATTTTAGGGTTTGTATTGACCAAATAAATTTAGGGTTTCGTTATTGCAATATTTTTCTTAGGGTTTCGTTGTGCGTATTATTGGATTAAGGTCGATGTTATCGATCATGTGGGTTTGTTCTTGGGTTTGTGGTTGATTGGTTGTGGGTTTAGAGAGATGGAATATGGGTTTCTTAGTCGTTCGTCTAGGGCTAAGCTGGTATACCAGCGCTGAATGTTACATCATGTCTTGTGGTTGGGATTGAAACCCTACGTTTTAGGGTTTTCGGTGTTCAGCTATCCATGTGGGATGCTGCTATGGGTCATTCCTTATCTATAAAGGATGATGATGGTTCATGTTATTATGTGGCTGATATTATGGTGGGAATGTATCAGGTTCTTCATGTCCTAAGGTTTTAGGATTGTGCCAGCTAGGGAATCTTTGCTTTAAGGTGACACTTTTCAGATATGCTTTATGGTGCTTTATGACATGTTTAGCTTGCTTCTTGAGCTTTGTGATCTGAGCCTTCAAGTCTTGTATTTCCTTGGCCTGATCTGAAACCTGTTTACATAAAGATAGACAAAGATCATAGACACCTTGGATAGTCATGTCACCCTCATTCCCTGAAAGGGATTTATCATTGGATGAATGACCTCCAAGGTTTTCACCCGAAGTTTCTGGGATAGAATCAGGAATAGTAGTAGTGGGTGAAGGTCTTGGGGATGGGTCAGTCTGATGCTCAAGAGGTACCTCACTAGTTTGAGCAGGGGATGAGTCAATCTGTGGCTCATAAGGTACTTCACTAGTGGGAGCAGGAGAGGGTGTAGGTAATGCTTCAGATGGTCTTTCTGAAGAAGCACCCTCATCCTGAGTTGGTGGTACCAACATAGTAGCAAACAAAGGGGTTACTTTCCTTGAGAAATGCTTACCCTTCTTAACCATGAAAGAAAAGACTTTACTAGTTAAAGTATTTACAGGAAAATGATCTAAAGGTACAGACACATTAGTTAGTTGTTTACCTAAAAAGATAGAAATAAAACATGGGTACATTACAAACTTTTTCTTAGCATCTAAATGTCTAAGCATACCATCAAAAATTAATTTAGAAAAATTATACTTCTGATTAGATGTTAAACAAATGACAGCAGTAGCAATGTTTGTAGGAATTTGATCCCAAGAGGTGCTTTTAGAACTAAGACAATGATTTATTGTATGAAATAAATACCTCCATTGGGGTGAAAACAAAGCTTTATTAAATGTTAGCACTGTTAAATCCCCCTCATACCCCATTTGCTGTATAGCATCAAAGATGGCCTGATTAGGTAATGTGTCTATCCCATCAACATCATCAAAAAGAAGATCACTTCTTATTGATGCCTCAGAGATAGACACATACTTGCCAGCTATTTTGGCAGCAATGTGTCTTACATTGTTGATTGTTTTGGACTTAGCAGATGTCCAAAACTGTTCAACAAATGTAGTGGATACAACAAGACTTACAGTGAGAGCATGATGAATAGAACTTCGCTTGAGAAAATCAATGATCTCGTGAAACTCTACATTCCCTTCAGACTTCTCCAAGTATGCGACCATGTTATGCTTCGGACATGAATCAAGACTCGCCATTTTACGTGAAAGAGAGATCGTCGTTCAGAGAGATATTAGGGCTTGTAAATGCGATTGTAGTTTAGAGAGAGAATGCGTACGAAACTGCGCAATTGAAATGGGTTTATATAGGTTTAGGAGACCTAATTTCAAGGAAACCGTTTCAATTTACACTTTGTACCCTCGTCGGTATTTTTCTTTATCGTCTCTCAAGCGGTACAAACTTTGCCCAGCGGTACTAAGTTTACACTATCGGTACTAACTTTGTCCAACCAAGGAATGAACAATGTAAGTAGCAGGAGTGCTGCAGTACCATCAGTAACACTTCTCAATGACTCTCTACCTTCTTTCAAATCTCTGGAAATGCATTATCTATGGTTAACATGATTCTTGATACAAATTATACAACACAGCATATTGCCTCCCTTTAACCAATGCAGCTTATGGATTTATCATCCCAATAGTAACAACCAAGAACTGAAACCTGCTAACATCAAATGCCTTGGT